>JAGVVM010000493.1:0-51739 GCA_019149425.1 Psidium friedrichsthalianum | reverse complement strand
CCAGATATACAGACACGATGAATCTAGAGGACAATCAATCAAGAAAACGAGAACCCTTTGGCTCCCCTAGCAGAACAATATCTCCTCTCTCCGCCTAGAAAAGCGAAACCGTGCAACCGCCCTAACCCTCCCAAAGAGCACCTCATAGCAGAGATAGACACAGAGAACGCAAAACGGGCTAAATACCGCATAAAAAAAACAATCCGACCAATCCCTTAGTTTTTTTATCTTCATATTGAACTCCGAAAGAGAAGAAAAGATGGCTCACACTGCTAACTCATAGGTTCAGAATATGTCTCTGAAGGAAGATAGAAAGAATCATTCAGATAGCTGCTTCCCCAATTTATTTGTGTTATCTAGTAGTTCTGTGAGCTGAAATCTGCCTTCTCCGATAATGTCTATTTTCCTATGCACGACATGGCATATGCTGTCCTTAGATTAAGCACGGTGTAAGGGGTTTAGCTAGTACCCTCTAGGATCAATCACTGATTGTCGACCCACCTAAAGATCATGTGCCAATATGTCACAATCGGCAATATCCAGGGCTAAATGGCTAAGGTTTCATAAAACCAGATGGCTTATGATCGATCAAACTGTTCTGACTGTAAGTTACTCACGTTCTGGCATTATGAAGACCGAGTAGAAACAACCTCAATAACGAGAACCAGAGAAATCGCCAAAAAACATTACTTAAGCTTAAGAAAACGAAACACGAAAAGAAAACAAGCATGATGACATGGATGATTCAGAAAGAGCAACAATAAGTGAAGATATTGGCACGGCTCAATCAGATTCAAAGGACCCATTTTCAACACTTGGGAGATTTGATATGATTGAGCCATGTCCACCATTCATCAAGAACTCGACTTACAAACACCGCCAGGATCGACTGATGCTCCGGAAAAGACGCCGTTCACCACGATCTCTTTGAGAAATCTTGATGGCCATGGTGTATGATGAAAAACTGAGCTGTCTAGAGATATATATATGCCCAAAAAAGAAAAGCGAGGAGGATTATATAAGAAGAGAGACCACGACGGCCCTGCACGAAACTAGTGATGGTTGGGACGTCAAAAATCGTTGCTCGACACTGTGGAAGGATCCTGAGCAAAGGAAAGGAGATTAAAATAATTTCCATAATTGGTCTTTGGAACTCCTCAGTGGTCGATTTACGTGGGGCCAAAAAGCTAACCAAAAAGGTTCCTTCACCAAATCTTCACTCATATTCTCCCACCCACAGATTATTTGACGAATTCAGCCTTCCTAACCACTCGACATGGCGATCCTTCTCCCAGCACATTTCGCGTGGGGGAAAGATGAATCGAATCGCTCAGTTGAAAATCATGTCACACACTCCCTCTACATTGTCAATCTGGGACAATCACTTGACAGCGTGCAGTGTAACGGAGTTGCCTAGATCAATTTACTGCCTTCAAAGGGTGATCAAAAATCAAACTCATACGTTTGAGTTTTGTTTTGGCCGTTAATCTAGCTTTTTTTGGGCACTTTTTCTGAGGAGGATCTGCGATTATTAAGTTCTGTACGTACCCGGTAATCATCTGAAGGTTGGCTCGCATTCCAGGATCCTGCCAAGGAGAGTTGTGAAAGTGAACGAATCGATCGCGTCAACAAAAGGAATCGAAAATTGACAAGGTACCCCATAAAACAAAATTTGCCATACCGTATTTTCGATTCGTGAATTTTAATGCCCCGAAGACTTTGCCACAAGGAAGACGAGATTAATATTTATTTCCACTCTGCAGTCGCTTCGTCATCTTCACAGGAAAAAAACCGAGAGTCAGCTCAACGGGACTCTGTCCAACGAAAAGGAAATAAGAGATGAGAGATTTTCCAACATTGGCCCGAGCAAAAGCTACACCTCGAATTTCGCCTATTGCCCCCAAGGATCAGCAAAGCTCTAGCATCTTCCCTCAATTTTATTTTCCCTGTTAGTTTCCTTCCTTCAAAATAATTTCTCTTTCGACCAAGATATATATAAGGCTCTCTCTCTCTATGCGGTATCCACTCACAAGTCAAGACTGGAGATTCTCAAAAGTTTCTGGAAGTAGTAGACAGCGCTTATCGTGAGTGGAATCCAAATGGCTCTCGACTTACAACCAAAAAAAGAAAAAAGAAACAGTTCGATTGGGTACAAACCACCCATGGGAGAACGTCAGACAAAGTACTTGTGGATTGTTCAAGAAGGCCTCCCCGAATACTCATACATCTAATCTAATCTAATCTAATCTAATGGGTTAACAGCAACTTGATTGGTTTCCAGAATCCAATGCAATAATGGAGTTAGCTTTAGCACTTGGGAATCTCCACCAACCCACCATAATCTGAAGAAGTCAGTTCTGAGTCGTGACCAGAAACTGGGAGAAGTTACAGACGATCACTCTTGATGGAGAAGGCTCATGGGTTTTAAGCTAAAAGTCTACTTTGCAAGGAGCAGAAGAACACCCACACTACGTTTCAACTGAAAAAGGCAAAAATCTTAGTCTACATACCAGGAAGAAAAATGTGAACCCATACAAACTTGAAATCACAAAAAACACATGCAGTCTCTCATCAAGTGACCGAGTTTGCAAAAGATCTTCTGAAGCAGTTACAAGCTAATAAAATTTGCCTGGAGCTCGAAAGGCAAGCTTTACATGTCTTGGAGCAGCTTATTTCCTTGTATGGGATGCCCAACATAAAATTCAAGTCGAAGTTGACAGTGGATATTATATGGAAATTCCCAAGGATTTCTTGAACTTCTCAACCTCCAAATACACAGTTGAATAAGGAGAAACTCCGAGGAGTGGTGTTACTCAGATCGTTTATTGCAACAGCAAGTTTAGGGATTTCTAACGTCTCTTCATGAGTGAGAGCCCTGACAAACCTTGCAGGATTTCCAGCCCAAAGTTCACCAGTCGGAATTCTCCCTTCCTGGGGGGACCACCGACCCAGCTTCAAGTATCGAGTGGGTCTCTACCAAGGAACCTTCCATTAGAATCGAGTGCTGACCAATAATGCACTCAGGCTCAATTGTGCATGACCGCAAGAGGCTGTATGCACCAATGGTCACGAACCTCTCAATAGTTGTCTCTGCTGGCCAAACCTGGCAGAAACAAGAGAAAGTTGCTGGTTACATAAATTGACAGCACAAAAACTCAAACAAGGAGGAGAATTTTGCAGTCCCTTCAGGATTATTACTGTAGAATTGCCAGTAGATGCATAGTAGAGCCACAACTACATTTTGTCGAGGTACCGTGTCAAAAATCTTTTCTAAGAGATTCTCATCCTTCTCCGAAACATTATACCGTGACTTACCTTTCATCTCTTGTTCATTCAATGAACAGAAACATTAGAATTGAGCTCATCTCAGCAACAGGCTCTAACTTAGAAGCTTGACTAATAAGAAAGTTGTAAAGTATGCATACAATAGTAATTCAGGAAAGATAGCAACAGGAAAAGGATGGCATGTCAATCTAGAATCAAGACTCATATAGATAATGCTTGGTATAAATATATTCGGAACTTATCAGTTCACACACCTTAGAGTCTACTGCAAGGCAAACAAGAAAATTGTGTAGATAACAACTCGAACAAATAAAAAAAATGTAATTCGTCACTGTGGAGACTCTTCTGGGGAATAACTAACACTGAAGTGTATGAAAACCATAAGACTGCTTAATTTATTCGCAAGAATTTTTACCTTACAATATATATTTTTTAAAAGATATATCAACTGTTAGTGAACGGAAAGACAGACAGAGAAGCAGGAAAGAAAAAATAAAGACAGGAATCAGAAATGTAATGGCGTTGGAGGGGGTTTGTGAAGAGAAGAACAATGAGAAGGAGAGGAAAGTGAAGCTTTTGGAGGATCCTGAAAGGCTCCAATTTCAGCAACATCATTGATTTGAGCACAAAACCGTACTATGATGCCATCGATTTTATATGGAGGGCCTGGAGTTGGAGGCAACCTGTAGAAAACCCACAGGTGTTTCAGAGCCACTGATTTCACACTGCTCTGCCCCGATTAACTTACACCAGCCCTCAGCTTCCTTTCTTTTATTATATTATTTTAAGTATTTCATTTTTCAGAAAAGAAAAGGAAAAATTGATCGGAACGCAAGAACGGTATGGACCTTGTCTCTTTCCTTTCTCAAAATATTCACCACATAATATACAAATGCAGCGAACCATTTTCCGTGGGGAAATAATCCCAACCAAATTGTTATATTAATACCCACATCATTGTTTGAACCTCAAAGTTCACATTACACAATAGTTGTCTCAGTATCGACACGATCTATTATAGGACAATTCAGTAAAATAAAAATCAGAGGGATGAATAAAAGAAAGAGGAAATTATGACATGGTTTCATTCAGCATTTCTATTCAACATCTAAACAACACAATTAATGAAACTGCACAGTACTCATCATATGCTTTGATAGACAAAGAAGATCATCGAAGGCCAATGAAATCAGACAGTGCAGAAATTAAAAATTGAGATTAGTGACCCATTGGCCTCCAAATACGAGCACATCAATTACAATTCCCTACAGGATCAACTGGCAAATTAGACCCACATTAATATGAGCTTTTGCTATTGATCAAACTGACTTCAGAATAATTAAGAAGTTACAGGTCCATCTTATCAAAGAAACTGCATATGAGAATATTCACACCTCGTGAGCTCTAAATCACAAGTTAATCTACTTGCGACAGTCGCCTCCACAGTAACATCATCAATCCTCCATAAGTAGAATAAATTCAGCTGCGGATACTAAAAAACTTCACGTCCCTTAGTCTCTTCGACACGGGACGAGCAATTTCCCTCTTCAATAGCTAATGACTTCCTAAAGCACTTCTTAAAAAACATTTCTCCGGACACATTCTTCCAGGTGAAATCAAGCAAGTGCAGCAAGTAAAGAAAATAAAATGCTGAAAACTACAAAGAGATAACACCGATTCCAGAACCCTAAAGCCCAAAATCACAATCACACTCTTCAGAGTTCCTCAAAAAGCACTACCCTAACCTGTTGGAGAAGACCAAGCGGCGTGAATGACACACCTCTCCTGGACATTGGCGCAGAATCCGACGGTGATCTTGTTGAGGTCGCCCCGGAGGACCGACCCGCTCCAGACGGACGCTCCGTCGTAGACCGTGACTTGACCCGCGAGGACGACGTTCGGAGCTACGTAAGCGTCGACGGCGACCTTGGGGAGCCACTGTCCCAGCGGAATTATCTTCCTCTGGCCTCTGTAGTCCCATTTCACTCGATCCGGCGACGGCGCAATCGTTTTCGACGGCTCGGCGGCAAAGCCGCGGTGGAGGACGCGGTGGCTGTGATTGGAAATCGCGGTGGCTAGGGCTCTTCTGGAAATGCGACCTAAAGTGGCCATTCCGATCGAGAGAGAGAGAGAGAGAGAGGAGCGTGTCGGACCGTGTTCTGGAGAGAGAAGCGAGACTCGGCTTCTGATGGAGAGGACAGCGAGAGCGAGCGAGCGAGCGAGAGAGAGAGAGAGAGAGAGAGAGAAGCAAATTGGATTTGGGCTTTTGGATCTCTTGGGCTTTCTGTTGTGGGCTCTTGTTGGGTCCACAATGGTAGATCCAAAGAAAATGGAATCTCGTTGCTTTTTCAAGTTATATTCAATATTTGCAAGAGCAGACAAACATCCTTAAATCACAAGGTATTGGAGTTTATTTATTAGATGATTATAATAAAAGGAATCAATTTAGAGTATTTCAAATTTTCTGGAGTCAAGCATGAAAGTTAAATGCTCGATCAAGTGCGAGTCGAGTTTCAAAAGTTGATCACCCAAAGAGGCGGTTCAAATAAACCCGTGTTTTGGAGTTCAATCTTTTATCTTTAATGCCAACTAGTAGATTGATACAAGCAACTCGTCAGACAATCTCTCTACAAATAGATGACAGTAATGTTTATTGACATTAACACACCCATCTTTGTCTTTGTCCCTGGCATTGCATGTGCATAGGATACTCCTTTGGTTAGAGCTGGGAATCATAATTAACTATCTAATCATATAATTGGCCGATTCACTGTGATGGAATTATTGTACCACATTAGGATGTTGCTTGCAAACTTTTTGCTCCATGTGGTTTCTTCACGTAATTAACTCAGCCTATGGCTTGCTTGTTAATAAAAGTATTGTAAATAATCTGAGCGGTGAATATCTATTCAAGCGAAGAATTTTAGACATGTAATCACATTTGAATATTTTCGCTACTCTCAAACCGATACGACAAATTCTTAACTAACTTTGCTTGCAGCAAGACGATGTGTACACTGCTCGAGAAGAGGAGTCTCAATATCGAATCAAAGAACTTGAGACACTTGCAATGAAACTAGTGAAGAAATTGAGGTATTTCATGAACATCTCGTTCAACTTGAATCAAATGACTAATTTGCGACATGTTCATACAGTTCGTTTTCTACAATTTTGTTATGATGATGTTGGGAGTATACAAGTATGATTGTTATCTTCAAATCCTATTTTTTCATCTTCCTCTATGGTGAAGCATGTCTTCCACATTTAATTTTTATGCAGGTGTGCGAGCAAGAATTTAATACTTAATAATCAAAGCTTTTAAATAAATTGCTAGAAAGGATTGAAGAACTCTGATGCACTAAGCAAACCGAAAGCTCCATTATGCCCAATACATCAAGTATTCTGCTCAAAAGTCATCTTGTAAAGGGTAAGAAAAGTGGACAAATTAAAAAATAATAATTCAAATGAAAGTTGTTAACCCCATTATAAATGATAATTTAATGGAGAGAAGATTGGTGAGACACGGTAATTTATGTCGGTAATCTCTAAAAACTTTTGTAAATGTAAGAAGTTGCTAACCTAGGTACATAAAAATTGATCCTCAATTGGAAAAATTGAAAATTAAAAGAATAATCAACATTGAAAAGCAACTATCGAATTGATAACCCAAAATTAGTTGATAATTTAATCTAACAAAACTTGATAAATCGCTTTAATTTAGACATGTGATTGCATTGTAGACTATACAAATTAAAGTTGGTAAGTTGGCACAAAAATAGTCAAGATGCAAATCATGGAAAAAAAAATTGGTGTTTCAGAAATTGTTGCTATGAACAAGTAATTCCCAAACAGTACAATGAATTTATTTGCCTCTGCAAAATCACCGAGAGAGAGTTCAAATATTAGGATTATCCATAACTCAGGAGACACGAAATCCATATCTCACAATTCGTCCCCAAGCTATTAATGTTATGCACAAATACACGCATGCTTCCAGTTCTGGACTTCTGCTTAGCCTATGCTACATTTCTCACGCACATACATAGCATATGAACGAAAGGCAGTCCTTGCTTTGATACACCTTCTCAACCCTATGTTATCAGGAAAAGCCACTGCCTGTTTGAACACCAACCCACCAATGCTTCAGCGTCTGCCATTTACATTGCAGGAAGATCCATCCTGAGGAACCCAGAATTTGGCACACATTCAGTGGGTTACTCTTTCCTGGTTCAAAAGCAAGCATAGGCGCAGACAACTATCACTTCGAATCGAGCATTTTCAGCTTCTGCTAGCTTTTAGATGTAGAAATTTACAGAATCACTTGAGAAGTGCGAACCATTCTATGAGACGTCTAGGGAAATCGGATTATCAAAATAAAGCCGTTTAGGAAGACCGATTTTCGTGATGTATGAAGACGACATACCTTTGGTTGGTGTTACAAGAATGATCTACGAAAACTCCAGGCCTAATATCGACCCCATGCATCTCGTGGTACTTGACCTTGGAATGAGGGGAAATATAATCATGATCAGTGCAGTAATTTATAATTTCCAAGCTATGCATCTTCAAAGGTATGTACATAGAGCACAATAAAGATCTTACTGTTTTCAGGAGATGAGTGTTTTCCTCTTGCAGGACTCTGAGCTGAAGAAATTAAGCGACGGTTATGTTGCGTATGCACAAAGTCCTAATTGCATGTCCTCGAATTTTATATAGCATCATCCGCTACCGTTAAGCACCATTATAGGTTGTGGAACGTGTGTTCTGATGAACTTTTGGTAAAACGTTTAATGATATGATACGCCTCTAAAATGTATGCCCTATGCCGTAGTCTATCCATCTAAAATCCTTTTCAAAGACCAAAAGGTCGAGCATCACCATGCTATAACATGCAGATTCGTCTCCTTATGTATGTCCTTGAATTGCTAATAATTAGTAAATGTTTGCCTTTCAGAGTATGAGCCTTTCTGTTTCACATAAATCATACGACAAAATGACAAAATGCAGCGCAAGATACGGGCTTTCGATAATGTGAGTATGATTCAACTAGAAGACTGCAGTAAAGTGTGTCCGCCATGTTGTATCGACTCTCAAAGAGAAATCGCACTCAAAATGGAGTCTGGATGATTAAGCCAAAAACACCATGAGAGTTTGGTTTAACAGAGGAAACTTACGTTCCTTTTCAGCATGTTTGCATGCTCCGAAACGATGCGTCTCTGTCAAATGCAACCGTTTGCTCAGTCAGATAGAACAGTAATGAAGTTAGTGAACATATACTGTGTTTGTACATGTCTAAGTCATCTGTTCCAGAGTCTAAGAAAGATCCATATTGTTAAGACGAACTAATACTTACGCCCGGTTAGTCTTTTCGACTAAACCTTAAGAGGGAAAGAAAAATAACACCTCGAGAAAATATTTGTTTTGATGAGTAGATTGCGCTCACTTCATCACAGAGCTAATACATGCATTCTTAAGATTTTAGTCTGCACCAAAGTCAAGAATTAATTAATCAGTAACATCCACCTCTTGGAGCGTATGCGTTCGACACCAGTCTTCAGCTGTCGCTCGAGTTGTCTCAGCTCTTTCATGTCCAACGTTGAAAGATCTTCTCCGGACAAGTGCCTGCATACATGAGCAATGCGCGTCTTATTTAGTGAATCGTGATCCCTTGCAAACTTTTAAGCTTTCTTATTCCGCCAAAAAAGAGCTCGCTCCACCTACTTGATTTGTGCTTCCACAGTTTCAATGCCTCTTGTCAACTCGAGAATTTCAGCCCTCCAGAACTGTATATATGGCATCGACAGACTTGTAAGTATGTACCCTAAGTACAATAACAAAGTATCGCTACGTAGGATTTTTAGGGTTCATCATGCTTTACCAACTACCAACTGAAATAATCTCCTTCTTCCTTTGGCTGAATATCAAGTGATAGTTAATCTCAACTAGCTCGATTACTTAAAAACTGAGGCCAAGATGTATTAGGCGTTAACCCATACACGTGCTTTGCAAATTATAATAAGATGATACGAAACATCTATTTCAACTCTTTTCCTTGAGAGATCATCATGGTTTAATAGGGTGAAGTAGAACAAATCACAAGATTTCTACTTTCCTAAACTTGATTATAGAGAGTCTAAAGGAGAGGGAGTAGAGATTTAGATCACATGGCAACAAATTGAGTTACATATCAAGACAGAATAAAGGATGGATCTCAATCACCTCTATGCTTTGGCATCCCCGGTTGTGTGAAGATTGCGGGAGTCCTAGTTCGTCTCGGTACTTGACAATAGTCCTATCCATGCTGCCAATTCGCCCCATCAAAGTAGCAAAACGATTCTCATAAATCCGTACACGTGCATATGGAAGGAACGAAATTAAGCTTGTGCGAACGGAAAATAGAAAAAGGTAGCTGATAACTAAATGGATCAGTTATATCAGTGTGATTACTCGTGGCTGGCGAACTGGTAACATTTTCCAGAAGAAGAGAAGATGAGGAGCGCGATCTCGGCGTCGCAGAGGACGGAGAGCTCCAAAGCCTTCTTGAGAAGCCCGTTTCGCCTCTTGGAGAATGTCACTTGCCTGCTTGATGCCTTCTCTATTCTCTTCAGTTCTACTTTCCCTCTCCCCATTTTTTTTGGACTGGGATCTTGGTTTTCGATCAGACGAGACTCGATATGTTTCTTCCTTTGGATATGCTATTGTGGGGTGGAAACTAACTGGGAGAAAAGAGAGAGTGTGGCGATGCAATTCTACTGCACATATAAATGAAGTCGGACAGCGCTGGAATGTGAATGAAAGCAATTGGAGATTGGTCCATTTGATGGCGCAGATGACGCAGGCGATACGACGCCAACGTATCTCTCCTTCTTCTCTTTTTCATTGGGTTTGATTGGACAATTCCATTCGACAGCGTCCAAGTAACCAATGTTCTCTTCAACTTTCGTTCACATACCAATTTTGTCTTCCCTGCCCTTAAAACCTCAGATCTGCTCTTTGAATGTTGTTATTATGCATCGAGTAAGGTGATGTTTAAGTGTTCTCGTAATGGTATCATCTTCCAAATAATGGTGATTATGTAACTATAAAGACATGACAAACAATTACTCTTCAAGTAATAACCGAAAGATTTTATGTTGTTGCGAGAAGAGAATGTTGAATTAAACATGTTTGATGCAACCATTTTTTTTAAGGATTAATATCACAGAAAACCTCAAACTGATACACTTGTGACAATTTACCATAAACCATTTTTTTAACCATAGAAAATCCTAAACTGATACACTTGTCACAATTTTACCCCAAATTGGTACATTTATGACAAATTTACCTCCCGTTACTTTTCGTTAAATCTAATCATTAAAGTGCTTAGTTGTATGATATGTGGCAATTGACGAGTGTACCAGCTTGGGGTTTTGACCCTTTGTTTGTTATGTGTATCAGTTTAAAATTTTTTGTAGTATTAACCAAATTAATGGAGGGTAAATTTGTCGTGGGTATATAATTTTAGGATTTTTCATGGTCAAAAAAGTTAGTTTATGGTAAATTTATCGTAGGTGTATCAATTTAGGGTTTTTGGTGGTAAAAAAAAAATAGTTTAGTGTAAATTTGCCGTAACTGTACTGATTTGAGATTTTTTGTGGTAAAAAAATAATTTGAATAAATTTATCATAAGTGTATTTGGAGTTTTTACAATATTAATCCTTTTTTTTAATTTCTGGAATGTTGCATTTTCTCCCAAGTGGACACGTCAAGCTTAGCTACAGGAGGGGGATTCTAGGAAAACCCACGAAAGGTCGACGCGTGTCGGTTGAGGAGACCGTGCTCGGGGGGCAAAAATCAAAAGGTTCTTGAAAAACATCATGGTCGAGTCGAATAGAAAGGTGAAACGAATCTCCCCACTAAGTTTAATCCTGCTTTTTGAGTACGCATGGTGACCCGCCACTTTGTTAATGGGGCTCTTTCTTCGGACATCGAACTCCTTTCTGCATGACACGACATGACTTTGATGCAAGTCAACCTCCCGCCAGAGGTCCGAGGACTTGACGGTATTCCTAACAAGTAACAACGCTAGAGTGAACGAGAGAGCGATGATGTCCTTACTTCGAGTTCAAATGTCTTCTGGCTTATTTCTTCTTGCCTGAGGATTGACGAGGATGCCAAAGACGAACGATGAGTATGCCTCCGATGTATTCCGGACAAGAGCCGGATCCTTAAGTGTCCCAAATGTTTTATGCCACTTATGCTGGGTAACCTGCAGTGAGAGAGTTTACAAAGTAGCATTTTGTTACGCTTAGGTGGACAAACCCAATGAATAAAAATTAAATGAGAGAAAAATGAATCGAGACGCAAAAATTTATTATGGTTTATCATTAAATTAAGGTTACATTTGAGGGGATATCTCGATTACTGCTCTCGATTATAAAAGAAGATATTTATATAAATTCTAGAGGTTGAGAAAGTCTGATGGCACTCAATAGCCATTTATAAGCCTAAATGCAAACTACCAATACAATTTAAACCAAAACAATAAAAATCCTCTGGAGGCTGCCTATCAAGGAGCATGACCTTCGTACCTTCCTGTCGATGAGAAGTATGAACCACAGGTCAACACGGTTTTTGATAAAATCCTAATTTCTTAGCTAGAACGCCAAGAGATGTTCTTCAAAAACCATCTTTTGATCATACAGCTAAGTTGACAACAAATCATATATTTCTTACGGGTTGCAAACAGAAGAACAAATCCTCGATAAAAACTTCACGGTATTGTCGATACATATCGGTCCTCACTTGGAACATGAATCGGACACTTATGGCCTCTCCAGCATGTACAATCTTTTCCGGACAATGGCGAAAAAACGGGCTCCACGATCAATCCCTTGCCGACACGTCATTTGCCCAGATTGATTAAATCATTCTCTTTCGTCCGTCATGCCCGACCCGACATGTTGAAGACGATGCTGTCCATGTACGTTCTCCTCTACCGACTTCCCCCTTTCTTTGTGGGATTTGATATGTAGGCAAGGAGCGATCGACACGTTCGATCTCTTCGTCGAGGAAAATTCAGGTTGCCCGTGGGAAAGCAACGCCACTTTCTTGCGGAATCAAAGCATGGGTACCGACATGTGGGGGGCAAAGCTCTTTTTTATGGAGAAAATTGTTCGTCCTTCACATACTTTTATCTGGCCTACCCCTGCTATGTGATAAAGAAGGACATTGACTTTGTCATTAGCGTCATTCTTGTTGTTTCCCACGATTTCACCCCCAGAGGACACGGAAACAACAGTCGTGTAGCGAGGTATGGAGAAAGGAAGAATGCAACTCGTGAGCTGTTGGGCATCACTCCTCGTCTTTGTCAGGTCGGTCAATCCAATCAATATCGACATACTTCTCCATCGACAGACCTGAGCTTTCCTGCTTGCACCACAATGTCCGGATTCTCTCTCTCAGTCCTACCATTGTTAGCATTGGCAAGCAAGCAGCGGGCCCTTTAATCAACTTTCCTCTCTAAATGATCTAACGTCGTCGCATTCGAGAACTTGTCATCTTTCTAACGGGACTCGAAGCAAACCCTAGATGATTTCATTTATTTCGTTAATTCTCATGTGACATTTTGTGTTCTGGTAGGGCGAGTAACCTCATTCCCTCGCGCAAAATAAGCCCTCGTTTGTAAAGCCAAGTTGACGGGGAGGCACGCATAGACATCGCTTGGCAGGAGGAGATGTCACAATCAGGCATTAAGGCATATGGTCGAACCTAACCACCTGGATCGTTGTATCGACATGTGTGGCTTTGAATAATAGATGAAGATGCTTAAGTTTAGCACGATGGGTCGATTTGCTTTGTCTAGAACTGGAACGGAGGAAAGAGAGTGGAGTAATAGAATCATAAGTTCCCGTGAACGGCATATACATTTACGTCAAAAGAAACAAACTTGTTAATGATGAGAGCTCTTTCGCTCTCTCTCGATCACGGAAAAAGGACACTGTTGTAGTCGGCAAGAAATGACAAAACCAATAGCACTGACAATAACTCAAGGAACCCGCATATACTAATGGTACATACAGTGCCGGAACTAATGAGAAAGGGAAACGTCAACCGCAAACCAAATACCAATACCCGTCTGTCCAAATAATAAGAGAAGAGAACGTCGGATCACTGTAGCTAGCAGCAATTAGCCGGTGTAGATGTGGACGCCGATCACGACGAGGAAGATGGTGACGAGGGCGAAGAAGATGATGGCGTGGACGATGATGGATGCACCGCTGGTCTGCATGTTGCCGAACTCGACCACCCGGTTGCGTCCCGGGATCTGGAACAGCAGGCCCGGGCAGAGCAGCACGAACAGCACCACCGCTATAATCACCGGTCCCCAATCCCCCATCACTGGAACTCTAGAATGTTTATGTCCCTGCGCCCGACTTCTCTGTGGTATTGGAGGGCGTAGAGAAGAGGCAGAGAGAAGTGGACGGTGACTTGTTTTTGAATTTTGAAGCGCATGGAGGGATCTGGAAGTCTGGAGAGGTGGAGGCTAATCGGTAGGGACAACTGCCGGCTGCCGGAACGAACGTGTCGCTCTTGCACCTTCGACGGTCCCGATTTCCTGGGGTCCCACCCACCACGATCAGGCAACGCACTAGCTGCTTGGTAACGACCCATGGCCATTGTACGACAACTGTGTTGGGCTGAGACTGTCGGCCCAATGGACATGGAGGTCGGAACAAAAACACGTTTTCTTCATCACTTCTTTCACGAATTCTAGAGCTCACCAATGTAAATCGTGGGCAACGTATGTATTCCATCTACTACTCCGTTCGTTTTGCAAAAAAAAAAAAAAAGTATTTTTAAAAAATATTTTTTGAAAAATCATTAAATGATAGCATTTTTTGTTATTTGGCTAAAATATATACATGAACTGAAATTATTTTCCATCATTTGATTTTCTACGTCTTCTTTTGATCGAAAATTGCTGACATGAATTTTTTTTTACTTTTTTTAAATTTAATTTTTAATTTTTAATTTTTTTTCTTATTCTTTTATGTTCTGTCTTTTTATTTTCTTCTTTTTCTGCCGGTTGTCGGCCACATACAAGGCTTGGCCTCGCCCCAGGCCAGTGAGCTCGAGCCTTGCCTTGCCTTGCCTTGCCTGATCCGGAAAGAGAAAGGAAAAAGTGGAAATCAATTTTTCCACTTTTGAAGGTGGTTTTTTATTGACGGAAAATATTTTTCTCAATTATTTATTTTTTGTGAATCGAACAATAGAAATCCAAAAAATGTTCTTCTTGAAAATTATTTTTTGCGAAACAAACTAAGTATAAGCATGTACGTGACCACGCTATAAGCTTTGTGATTACAATGCCGCACTATGAATTTTCGAATTTTTTTCATTTCTTTTTGCTTCTTCCTTTAAAAATGGAAGTATGTACAATGTTCGCTTGAATTTTTCAAATAAAACAAGAATGGACACAGAGATAAACAAATAATAATAAATAAGAAAAGGATAGTTATTGAAGATTCAAATTCCTATATAAAAGGGTAATGCGTTTTAGACTTAATTTTTTTTCATTTATGTCTTGTAATTACAGGGAAAGTTATCTCAGTCGGTGTACAATATTCTACAAATTGTCTATATAGATAAATTTTATCACAATCTCTTCATAAAGTTCTATAATAGTTATTGCCATGCGTGCTTTGGAGACACTAAGACTTGAGTAGCACGTCTTTTTAGTGCGAGATAACAATAATCTTTCCCGTTTGAGTAAATTTTAGGAACATGTTGACCATTTATGGTAATGTGTGTATATGCGCGAATTATTTCATTGACTAAATAGGTTGTTTTCTAATTTTAATGCAAAAGGAATTTTTATAATATTGTTATGTAACTTCAGATATGGAATATTTTAGCATTTTTTTAAAATTCTTTTCACGCGGCATTGCGCGGCAGCATCCAGCGACTTTGGTATTCGGTTGGTCTTTGTTACAGAGGAAGGAATGATTGGATGGCCATCAACTCAAGTCACTTAACGAATCCAATTCTAATTCGACGGGGACACAGAAATTTGGAAATGCTCGAAGAAAATGAATTCTTTATTCCTACGCCCCAAGTCATGCGCATGCGCAATTATCGGTTATTACAATCTTAAACAATCGTTAAACTTATGCAGGCTCCACAGGAAAATATTTTTCCAATTTTTCAGTATTTGGTTCATGAAAATAAGCTAATAGAGGTAAACGTTTTTCACCCATGAAAAAGCTCTTTCAAAAGTGGGGATAATATTTTTTTTCTTTTCAAAATGTTTTCCTCGTATTTCTTGCTTTCACTTTTTCACATTCATTTTTTCAATTAATTATCTTTTTGCTTTTCTTTCTTTTACTTTTTATTAATATATATATATTTTTTTTTTCTTTTTCTTTGTTCTTTCTTCTTTGGCCGATCCTTGACCGTGGAGACAGCTGGTGATTGGCCACGAGGTCGAGCTCACGCCAGCCTTGAGCGAGGCCGAGCCTTAGCGGATTTGACTGTTGGAGCGTGGTTCATAGTCCCCCATTGATAGAAAGACACGCGGGTTCCAGTGCCCTCGAGCCACTAAAGGGTTTTTATAGTTTGAGTTCATATTTTTTTCATTGATAGTTTGAATTTGGGCCATTGAATAGCTACTGCTATATATACTTTTCTCGCTTGTAATTGAGTGATGTAATAAGAGGTGCGATGTGCTAATTATAATAGAATCTTCTGTTAGACGTAATCTTAATTAAAGGGTTAATCAGGATAAATTTTGTCCCAATTTTCGTTACTCTCTCCATCTTTTTCCTTCTTAGTAGAAAAAGACGTCGTCAAAAAAAATTTCAACCAACGAAAAGGAAAGAAAAAAGGCCAGTTGAAATCTGTTTGACAAAAGAAAATCATCCTGGTTCAAGCGAAATTTGATCTCACAATCCTAGAAGCTCGGAACTCCCCGCATCGTTTTTCTTTGGCCAGCGAAATTCCCCCATTACTGTTGGAGGAGCTTTGTCTAGTAATAAAAATCGGTGACGTGTCCGTTTTTCATTGGTCCTCTTCCAATAAAATCGAATTTCATTGTCCCTACGCATTCCTTCTTCAGGTCCCCGCTTCCCTCAGGCCGCTCATTTTCCCGGGAAATCAAAAGTTTGGATCGGAATTATCGTCCAAAACTTTCCGGGAAAATTCTCATTCCTCGCCAATTCCGGTCTCCTCTGGGAAACTGAGTTCCCTCTGCCCTCATTCTCCCCAAGCAGGAGACGGGCGGCCGTATTGTCGTTTATTTTCCCTTTCTGGGCGATTGAGCTTCATGCCTCGCTCTTATTCATGGTTGATTACGTTTGAGATTTTAATCTTCGGTTCAATCGATTTTTGTTGCTGGAGGAACTGATATCGTTTCCTCGGTGCGTTTTCTCCCCTCCCTTTTATTCTAATTATTCAATTTGAATTTCTTTTGTCGAGGTTTCGGAGTGGCGTTGAAAAAAACCGCAGCTGTTTGCAGAATTCACCCGTTATTTTCTATGATCTTGTTGTTTTGTGGAGATTGACCGTGCTTTCTTGCAGGAATTTTCTCGAGGAGGATAGGGAGGAGGAGGAGGAGGATTGGTGTTGATAATCGGTGAAGATGGCCAGTCAAAGCGGTTCATCGAGGAGAAGCTTATCGCTGTCGAACTCGTCAAAGGTGAAGAAGAAAGCTTCCGAAAATGGAGGAGGAGGATTCGACGCCTCTCGGAAATCTCTTTCATCTTCTCGTTCCATGTACTTTCAATCATCCTTCCTATGATTCTTCTTTTTGCGGCTTATTTTTTTCTTGTGTTTTATATACGGTCACCTTTTAAATACAGTGGAGATTCGGTTCTTGTGCACCCCAGCATACGGTTTGATAATACTATGAATTCACGTTGAAAATTCATCGGTCTGAAAATCCGGACTCAAGACATGTCGTCCTTGTGGTTCTGTTCCCGCCTCATTCCCCTGAAACCGATGGTTGAGAGATTTAAATTTGCGATTGTTTCAGTTTTGGTCCATGCTTTGTATAAGTGGGGATATCTACCTTCACTAATTGCGGTATAGAAATACTCGAGCTACAAATCCCCCTGGTCAGAAACTTCTGTGCTAGTTTATGCTACAATTTTGTCAATTTTCCAGTTTGTTCTGGAGTTTCTATTTCCTATAAGACAAAGAAATTGCTGCACCACCTTCTCCTGGAATTTTGGACGATCCGTTAGACAGGATCACTTTTTCTGCTTAACTTGAAACAAGAAAGAGCCAATAATATACCTCTGCAGCCGAATTGAAAAGGTAATGAGAAGGCTTTCCAGGTGTGGAGGTCTTTCGGCATTGAAAAAGTTCAACTAAGCAAGTCAAAAAGAGATGGTTGAATCAAAATAATTCCCTTTAAAGTTCTATTTCTGTCAGAGTTTGCTCCTAAATGATGTATCTTTTTGGTAACTTTAGTCGTGGTTCTTGCATAATTAATTGATGTGGAAGGTCCTTGAACTGAAGGGGCATTATTATTACTATTATTTTTAGTTTTGCCTATATTTTCCCAATCATTAGATACATCATTTCCTGGCCTTTTGTTTTTACACACTAACACATGCATGCAAAAATAGCAAATGTTGATAACAGCTGTTTTGTTTGTTCAGAGGATGCATAATGTGTTTTCCTTGTATGAATATCAAAGCAAGGGATTTCTTTTCTTTTTTTTGTGATCTTTTTTTTTGGGGTTGGGTGGGGGGGGGGGGGGGGGGGGGGTTGGGATAGGATCAGGCGTGTGTCAGGACTCTCTTGTTCTCTACTCATGAATGTTCATCTGAGCGTGTACATAAGTGCGTTTGTGCCTGCATCTGCACCATTTTAGTGTGGCTATAGTGAGGAAAATTTCCTCCTCCATATCTACAGATTTTGAGGCTAAAAACCAAATTTTAATTTGCTAGAACTGTATTTGATCTTGTTTGGTTCCAGGGGATTAACTGGAGAGCGCACTGTGAAGAGACTGAGGCTGTCAAAGGCCCTAACAGTACCTGAAAGTACAAGTCTCTACGAGGCTTGCCGCAGGATGGCGGCTCGCAGAGTTGATGCTTTGCTGCTGACTGATTCCAATGCACTACTCTGTGGTATTCTTACCGACAAGGTTTGATGTTTGTAACTAGTGACTTCATTCTTGTGCTTAACACTGTTCCTAATTCAAGACTGATATTGCTTTTACTTTCCTTTGTTTGCTGAAGGATATAACAACAAGAGTGATAGCGCGGGAGTTGAATCTTGAGGAAACACCTGTTTCTAAAGTAATGACTAGGAACCCCACATTTGTTCTCTCTGACACCCTTGCAGTTGAGGCACTTCAGAAGATGGTGCAAGGTTAACGACAATCAAATGAATAAATGCTGTCTACTTTAGTTTTGTTATTGCTTTATATGTTGAAATAAGGCCATGGTCCTGATAATTCTGGCTGCAGGAAAGTTTAGACATTTGCCCGTGGTGGAGAATGGGGAGGTCATTGCTTTACTTGACATAGCCAAATGCTTATATGATGCTATTGCTCGTATGGAGAGAGCTGCTGAAAAGGGAAAAGCAATTGCTGCAGCTGTGGAAGGTGTTGAAAAAATTGGGGGACATCCATCTCTGGTTAGCGCTGAATATTATTTCTGATGTCTTTGGTTCTTTCGTACGTGCATTGTCTGAATAAATTGTGTACAACACAGGCCCCAATACATTCATTGAGACACTCAGAGAGCGAATGTTTAGGCCCTCTCTGTCCACAATCATTTCTGAGAATTCAAAGTAGGTAATATCTCCTTTTGCATTTTCAATTGAATATCATCTTTGTTAATCGGACTATGATGTATTGAAGGCTCAACCTCTTCGAATGGATGTTGGCATTTTTCAGATTGGTAACAGTTTCACCAACAGATACAGTCCTAGAAGCAGCAAAAAAGATGCTTGAATCCCGATTAAACTCAGCAGTTGTGACCGTAGAAAATAAACCAAGGGAATTCTAACGTGAGTTGGTTTTGTTATAAACTCTTTCTTTTCCAAGAAATAGAAAGGAAGTGACTTTTACAAACTTATGCTTCGGTTCAATTGAAGAGTTATCTTGTAATATTTCCAACACAATGATGATTCTTACAGGAATAAATTTTGTGTTTCTTTCAGTTCAAAAGATATATTGATGCGAGTAATAGCTCAAAGTCTTCCTCCAGATTCCACTCCTGTGGAGAAGGTATTTGTTTTGTTGAGACGTGAGAGGGCCTTCTCAAACGATTTGACTAATTAAGTTCGTCATCTATTTGAGACCTGTTCTCTATGATGCAAATTGATATGTGTTGGGACTCATACGTGCTTAACTGCTGTTACAGTATACCTTTTTGAATGCAGGTCATGACTCCAAATCCGGAATGCGCATCGGTTGACACTCCTATTGTTGATGCTTTACACACCATGCATGATGGAAAATTTTTACACCTTCCAGTGGTAGATAGAGGTGAGTGACATTGAATTAGGAGTCGGCAGTTTTTGTTGGTTTAGGTGGATAATTCATAATTTCTAATGAAAATGATTGATCGGAACAGATGGAAATATTGTTGCTGTGGTGGATGTCATTCACATAACTCATGCTGCTGTTGCCACTGTGAGTTGAATTTCTAGCTAGGGTGTTCACTTCTTGCCTTTTGCATCAAGCCTTGCTTGGGTTAGATGAATAATAACTTTTTCTTCCCTTACGATCTTCGAAAAGCAAATACCTTTTCATACGTTGTCAAGTTTATTTATTTTACTTTTAAGTTTCATTGAGAAGTAGAGCAGCTTGATATTTGATGTTTTTTTTGGCTTAATATACCTCTTCATATTGCATGGGCCTGCAATGCACTGGTAATCAGATTGCAGTATGCCATATTACTTTTATCTACTGCAACTTCTTGGCTTTAAGATTTCTCTTTCAGTTGGTTGCTATTCTGTAGAACTTCATGTACAGTGTTGGGGCTTTTCGTTGGTCATTTGCTTTGTGTTGGAATCAGGCTGAAGAATCCTGAGAAAATGGCCCCTTCTCTTTGATGTGCTTATTCCACATTCTGTTTACTACTTACTAGTCTTTCAAATTTTAAAGCTTTTATCCTCTTGACTAGGTTGGAAGCTCTGCTGGAATCAATAATGAGGCTGCAAGCACAATGATGCAAAAGTTTTGGGATACTGCTATGGCCGCTAGTCCAACAGATGATGATGAAGAAACTAGAAGGTAATATGATATGCTCAATTTTTATGACAAGATTCTTTTTCACAGGGAAGTTTCTATGGCCTGCTTTTGCAACTATTGTTTACTTACCCCACCTAGTGACATCTCAGTGAAGGTTCCATGAAGTTAACCTCTGATGGAGGAGATGCTGGGAGATCATTATCCTATTCATCAAGCCAACCAAATTCATTTGCCTTTAAGATTGAAGATAAGAAGGGGCGGATGCATAGATTTTCTTGTGGTAAATACTTCCATCTTGGTTATGAACTTAGCTTTCATAGGAAATTACTGCAATTTTGACTTCTTTTTCCTTAATGTTGTGTATTTGCCATTAATCCATATGATGGTGCGTCCTATTGGTTTAGACGAAGTACTCACCTGAAATTTTGACCGTCATAAATTATTTTGAGGTGATAGTCCTGGTGTTTATGGGAAAATCCCTGATGACGTTGTGGCGCATGATTTTTTCTTCAATCATTTTTTTTTTGTCAGCCCTTCAATAAAAATTTTAGTGCAGCATATTTATGTCATTTTAGCAGAAATGCTTTTCATGGTTGTCTTAAGTATTTCTGCTATTTAATGGTTGTCTTAAATATTTCTCTTCAGTCAGATAGCTCTAGTTACTATTGCAGACTTTTATGAAATTGTGAGTACTAAGTTTTGGGAGTCGTTATACACTTGAGACATTCAAGAGGATGCATACTTCCAGGATTTACTAATTTCCATCAGTGATGAACGTTCTAATGCAAAACTTTTCTCCCGTTATTAAGACTTAGGGCTGTGTTCAATTGACTTTTCCCTTTGTTTCATGTCGTTGTTTGAGATCAGATACTCAAAGCATGACAGATGTTATAACATCAATTGTCCAAAGAGTAGGTGATGACATCGACAGAAACAATCTACCTCAGATTCTGGTATGTCCAGTGTGACAATTTTGCCGATTTCCAAGTCATCTCTACCTTTAATTTCTGTGTCATTTTTTGCTAATTCATGGCCCATTGGCAGTATGAAGATGAAGACCATGATAAGGTCGTCCTTGCATCAGATGGTGATCTCACGGCTGCAGTTGACCATGCTAGGTCAGCTGGTTGGAAGGTCAGCAGCTTTGTGTATCAGTTCCTTCTACTCTAAAAAGTTACCAATCGAACATTTTATCTGGAGCACAAGAACTCTCTGCGAACTGTCTTCACTCATTAATGGCAATCCTCTCTCTCTTCTTTTGTGTCCATTTATATGCCATTTAATCCTTACATCTTTTGGTGGAACACTGTCATAAACTGATCGGATGGTTATTCAAATTAGGGGCTGCATAGAGTTTGATCGCTTATTCTGTCTCTGTTGTAGGGTTTAAGATTGCATCTAGATATTCCGGAACAGCCAAAAAAGAGTAGAGTGCGACTGGTGGTGACATGGCTTACGCTCAAGCAGATGCTTGGGCTTCTGCATACAGTGCCGTTGCAGCTGGGGCTGCTCTTGTTGCTGGGTTCGGAGTGTTGGCATACTTGAAAAGAGCTGGTAACTAAATTTCCATATAGATTCCCAATTGCAAGGAACCTGCGGAAGTGGCAAACGAAGACGAAATCCTGCATTAATTCTTGGGCGGTATTATAGCTCTTAATCATATTTTCTTGGGGACTCTAAGCAGAAGGGGAAGAAAGTTCTTGGCACTTGCTGTAGTTGTAAGGTTGTGCCATGACCATTTGTTTCCCCAGGCTTTGCAGTTCCTGAACTCCAGGATAGTTTTGCTAGTCCATATTTTGTGGCACTCGAAATAAAATGGAGGCCTGCTGGTTCGAAATGAATAGTAATTGATTTTTTGCTTCTTGGGTTTAGGCAGTATTGTATGTGGTGTGGTGGGTAACTGCCACAGGACTATGTAAACCAATCTTGCTTTGTTTGCAATCAATTTGACTCTACCCTGCAAGAATTTTGGCGACATTGGATATTAAACACTGCTTTGTCTATCATCTTTGGTTGGTCTTTATTTCTTCCCTTTGCCTTTATACACAGATTAAGACACATGATCTTCGCAAGATGGGTTTGGATTAGTCTTTCTGATGGTATCCTTAGCGGGGCACGCCTTGCACGGTCATTAATTCTCGTGGTTGGTCAAATGTAAGTGATGTAAATAAAGGAAAAAGGGGATGAATTCTTCGGCTTTCCAATTGTTCCCCCACTTGTACGCAACCTCGACCCCATCCCATTCCATTGCGCCCCACACCGCCGGCGGAATGACCGGGACAATTGAGGAATTGGCATGTTCCGGCATTGCTGCAGGGGATTTGTTTCCTGTCCTGGCAAGATTCGGAGGCTCCTGTACGGTGGGCAGGCACCAACCGGACACGGAAGGCCCATGTGGGTGAAATGCCGACCCCAGCATCTGGGCCTCGAAGACCATATCATAACCTGGGTCCGGTCTAACAACCGATCTCACTTTCCGGTTTCTCGTTGTCGGTGCGTGGACCCCATTTGCCATTCCCTGCGGCGGATGGAGCAGAAGCTGCCTACAACCTCCGGGTTCAGAAACAGATACGAAATTATACTTTTCCCCTCTATAAATCGGGCATTTTCTTGTCATTAACATCACCGTACCTCCTCAAATCTGACAAATATGGAGTCCATTTAAATGTCGGGCATCTAATATTATAGTAGTTCTGCTAGACAATTGGACAATAATGTCAAGATCCATTCCGATTAATGATAAGATAAAATTTCGAATTCTATCATTGACACTATCGCTATATAGAAAACAAATACTCATTAACGCTGACGGATCATAACATTCAGGTTCAAGGATGAGTCCTCATACTTGGGTCTCTATTACAGTATCCTTTCTCTGTTGCCCAGTCGCTGATGATGAATTTGACAACACTACTACAACGAGGCGAGGGAAGGATTCAGCGGAGTTCCGTGCAAGGTTTGATATTCAGTTTCTTATTTCAATCTTTGCATTCCTATTTTCTTTAAACGGCTTTGCATCTTGAAATAACTCCCACCTCAAATCACATGGGTTGTTATAGGCAAAAGCACCATTTTTCCTGAGTAACTTTTAAATTCATGCATCACGGAAGCTCCATTGATTTTTATTTTTGAGTATCGGCAATTGACGACCCCCAACCGGCCACAAGGAGCGGGCGATGGAGTGGAAGCAGAGTTCGACACATTCTCGAATATACATTATTATTTTTCGACGCACCTTATGATGTCAATGGAGAATAGCATCGTGGTCCTCCTCCTTAATTAACAAAAGGCTATCAAGATGAGTGAAGGAAAACCCAAAACAGAGCAAACCTGACGCAGGCATGATTGGATTGTGACCTCGAGAGTAACCAGACCATGATCTCTATTCTCTCTTTTGGCTCCAAATTATTGGTTGTCTTGATCGTGCTCTGGTTACTCTTTAGGTCGTTATCGGTCCATTTGATCGTACAGAATCCAAAAATGACCTTAGAACACACGAGGGAAGAAGAAAAACAATGAAACCAAAAAGATCGGGACCCAAATCTTCTGAGAGCCAAAGATGATACCACAATCACCCCCGTCGAAACTGAATCGTCAAAAAACAAGCGAGTGTTGACCATATTCAGTTCGAGTGACTGCACCCACTGCCCCACCAAAACGCTCCAGATTTTTCAGTTGCCCCGCGAAAAAGAACCCTGTTATGAGCAGAAAAAGACCAGTGAGTTTCTCCTCTTCCGCACTCTTCGCACCACAAAACAAATGCAGTTGCCTGCCTCTTCTCTGAGAGTGAAATCGGGAATGAACACGTCACATCGCAACCCCCAAGGCGTGATGGAATGAGGTAGAGAACAGCTTTATTACAACATAACCAAGATTCTCCACCAACTTTATTACTCACACACTCAAAATAAAGCTCCACTATCAGTTTCATTCCCTCACAGGGCCCTTTAAGAAAGCTAAGTAGAAAAAGCCGATCTTGCATAAATCTAGACAAAACCCACTTGCCAAAATCATCTTCTGTCGTGTCGTTTTTCACTGTGGCATGTCTTTCGCTTTTTGCCAGCCAGCATAGCAGCTATGAGAAATCCTAAGAAGACGAGGCCACCTCCTCTGTTTCCTTCAATTCTGCTTCTATGTCTCGCTCTTTCACGCCTCTCCTTGGCCCAACAAGGACAACCCATTAAGACAATCGTGGTATTGGTGCTGGAGAATAGGTCCTTCGATCACATGCTCGGATGGATGAAAAGAACCATCAATCCTAACATCAATGGCGTCACCGGGCAAGAGTGCAATCCTCTCTCGACCAACGAAACTGACCCGGAAATGATCTGCTTCAAGGACGACGCCGAGTTCGTCGATCCCGATCCGGGCCACTCGTTCGAAGCCGTGCAGCAACAGGTGTTTGGGTCCGGCACAGTTCCTTCCATGACAGGCTTGTGGAGCAAGCGCTGACCATGTCGCAGAACCTCTCGGAAACTGTGATGAAAGGCTTCAGGCCTGAGTCTCTGCCTGTTTATGCCGCTCTGGTGAGTGAATTTGCGGTGTTCGATCGGTGGTTCTCGTCAATTCCTGGCCCGACCCAACCCAACAGGCTCTTTGTCTACTCCGCCACTTCTCATGGCTCCACCAGCAATGTCAAGAAACTACTCGCCAAAGGGTTTCCTCAAAAGACCATCTTTGATTCTCTCCACGAGAATGGCATGAACTTTGGGATTTATTACCAAAACATACCCAGCACGCTGTTCTATAGGAACTTGAGGAAATTGAAGTATATCTTCAAGTTTCATCAGTATAATTTGAAGTTCAAGAGAGATGCTACAGATGGGAAGTTGCCTAGCCTGACCGTCATCGAGCCTCGGTACTTCGATCTCAAGGGTATGCCGGCCAATGATGATCACCCATCTCACGATGTGGCCAACGGGCAAAAGCTTATTAAGGAGGTTTATGAGACACTAAGAGGGAGCCCCCAGTGGAATGAGACACTCTTGATCATCACCTATGATGAGCACGGTGGATTCTATGACCATGTCACGACTCCATATATCAATGTGCCTAATCCGGATGGGAACACCGGCCCTCTCCATATTTCTTCAAGTTCGACCGCCTTGGGGTTCGGGTGCCCACGGTCATGGTGTCTCCTTGGATCAAGAAAGGAACTGGTAAGCGCAATTCCCTTTTTTCCTTGGTTTATGCGGTAGCCTTTTCGTGGTGCTGTTGAAGCTCGAGCTATTTGACAGAAGAAATTTTTTCATACATAATCATTTTATTACCTGCTTATTCAATCAGATAACAAATTTTTTCCTATTAGCCACGACTGCAGCGGTCTATATTCTTTTTTCGAGCGAAATATCCTGTGGCATTATTGAACTAGTCGTCCTTAGAATGGAGATCAATAAGAATTATTTTGAGAAGGGTGTTACTGACTTGAGGCCAATTTTGATAATTTGCTTCTGAAAGTATAAAGCTACTATAGTTGGATGGTGATGCTAGTGGCTTGGTTGCTATTTGCTAACAAATGGCTCTGATTTTTTGAGGAACTCTACGTGCCTCAGGCAAGTATTGATCTTTACATATTTGGATTGGTGATAATTGCAGTGATAAGTGGTCCAAAGGCACCGGCTCCAAATTCAGAGTTCGAGCATTCTTCAATTCCTGCAACGATAAAGAAAATTTTGAACCTCACCTCCAACTTCTTGACTCACAGAGATGCATGGGCTGGCACATTTGAAGGGGTTGTGGAGAATTGACCTCCCCAAGATTTGACTGCCCAGGTAATGGAGAACTAAGCAATCACTGATCACGATACGCAAGTATTTAACATACTGCTAAATTATTATATGTCGGGTCTGATGTCATCTGGTAACTTCTGGACTTCTATGCAGAGGCACTGCCTGATGTGACCCCTTTGAGGAATTCGGAAGCAAAGGAAAATGGCGGGCTATCTGAGTTTCAGAGTGAACTCGTGCAGTTAGCGGCTGTTCTTAATGGGGACCACTTCTTGAGCAGCTTCCCAGATGAGATGGGCAAGAAGATGAGTGTAAAGGAGGCCAATGAGTACGTGAATGGCGCCATTTCTCGGTTCATGAGAGCAAGCAAAGAGGCCATCAAGTTGGGTGCGGATGAGTCTGCTATTGTTGATATGCGGTCATCACTCACTACAAGGTCTTCTATCCACAATTAGATAGAACTCTCGGGGATGTTCACATGTTCAAGAACAATCTATACAGGAAACTTAGGGATATCAATACTTGAGAATCTGTGAATCAGAATGGTTTGGACAAAAAGATTAAAAAATCAAAGCTGGCTTTAAAGGTTCGGTTTTTCGAACATGGTTTTTCATGCTACCCGGTTATCTGCTTTAACTTGCCATGGAATGAAGGACAGGCAGCAACTGCTTCTCTGAAGTTGTTCTCTAATTAAAGTGGGAATGATGTGAAAAGGTCGCCTAGTGTTTCTTGTTTCCTTATCCACCTTCGGAAGTTCATCCAGAATTGCAAAATCAATTGAGCACTTGTGGGAGTATGATAAAAATTGCAGAACACTTTTGAGTAGGCAAACTAGATTGCTCTATGATCTCCCGTCTGCCACTTAAAATCATTTCTGAGAGCACCAGAATTGTTACTCACCACACTTAGCAAGGTCAGGTGAACCAGGTCTGATGATAAAATGCCTAGCGCTCGGTCGTAGCTAACAACTGAGGCCACTCGGTGATAAGACAGTGAGAGCCAATGTAAATTTGGTTATCTGGCAAACACCTTGAATGGATTTCTCGGGTGGCCAAAGACAAAGCAGGTTGGGCAGCCATGTGAAAGAGGAAACAAAAACCTCTTAAACTGGCACAAGCTTCAGCTGCGTACTTATGACCTCAATGCTTTCTGTTTTGCTCGAGCAAGTCAAAGGGGTTGGGAAACAGACCTTCACCCAGCAAAATACCATTTCTCAGCGTTATTTCATGTTGCCTCCAAGCTGCGACAATTTTCTTCCTGAGAAAGGTTATCTTTCGAGACGACGAGTGCAATTGCACACATTCCGAAACATTGGATAAGTACGCAGTATGGCCCTCTTTCATGAGATATGTCAGCGATCAAAAATTGAAACTTTGGACTTAGCTTCCTCATCATGTCTTGCCATTTGCTTTGGGTTTTGGTCGTTGAAGTTGAACAATCGACCACACCTTTGAAACATTAGTCAATGTTATTCAGCAATGAAAGCCTCGGAAGTGGGATTCGAACCTTCGAAGCGGAGCCCTACAGATTTTTTTTTTTTTTTACAGAGTTTGGAAATCACCAATTTTTGTGTTTAGACTCGAAATTATCCATTTTCGCTTTGCATCAATGTGAAGGAGAGATTTGGCGCGTTTGGAAACTACTTTTCCAAAGCCCTTGGGCTCTAAAAGTCTTTGGACAAATTCACTACGGGGAGTTGCAATTGCATTTCCAACATCCTCCAAGACTTTTGGCCAAGGCAAGCCCGGATGTGCTTTGAGCATTTTCGAAATGGAAATACATTTTTTTTCCTACTTTGTCATTACTAAACTTTGTAATTTCGAAAATGTCCTTACATCCACAACATCACCAGCAAGGGGCCATGCCAGTTTGGTGCCAACAAACCTCAATTAATGTCGCGTGACCTCAGGTGACGCCCGAGGTTGCCTGACCCCAAGCGCATTGCCTAGGTTCATGAACCCAAGCGACAGCGACCTCAGGCAAATCGATCCGTGGGTCATCTCAGAGTCTATGACTGATCCCATTTATCGAGTCGTGATACAAGGCTAGTTGACGCTAAGTTTTGTCAATAAAGGTTTGCAAATTAAAAAGCAAAACTAACAAAAGCCTTTTACAAAATGTAGTTTTTTTTTTTCCAAACGGCCTTTAATCAAAACTACATCCCAATTTTTTTTTAAAATTATATTAGATCAAACACTATTCGCATTTTGAAAAAAAATTCTTCCATTTAAAGTTTTTTGCATTTTTTCTCAAAGGCTTTCTCCATAAGTGTTCTCCCACGCATCAATTGTACACTTGAAATCGTCAAATTTATCAACAGACTCGACACGCTATGCACATAAAGATCAAAAGGTAAGCTTTTGTACCATCAATGCTCCATCAACGCTCAACAAAACAGAACTGTGACAATGAAACGAGTGATTTGCATGTAGCAATGAATGGTATGTTCCGACCAAAAAAAAAAAAAAGAATGGTATGTAAATAAACATTGGAGCTAGTGGTATAAGTTCTACATTGAAGAGTAGGTAAATAAATATTTTGGCCTTGCATTGTAATAGGAAAAATGGGAAGAATTCCTACATAAACCAATTCAACCTTATGCTAAAACGAACGCATTTGATCCGAAAAGTAAACATGTCAAGATGAGTCACAGATCCATTACTAAAACATATTTAATGGACTGAGTCATTAAATAGGTTAGCTATGTTCAATAAAAGGGTAATAAATGGGTTTAGATCGGGCCTAACACCCTAAAAAAAAACTAAATTTAGATCTAGTCCCAATTATATGAAAAAACCTTTTTTGTCTCATAAAAACTCATAATTTTGGTCCAGTCCCAATCATACCCTAAACAATTTTTCGTCTCATAACACTATGAGTGTTAAATGGATTAATAGTTTACCCAAAGTCAACTCACCTTTGTGACTTCTTCTTCACCCTCTATGAAAGAATAATAGACTTCTCGAATTGATCCAAGTTCAAAGAAGTCTTGGGGGGCTATAAGATGGGCTCAACTTCACCCTATTAACAAAATCAAGATGCTTCTTTTTTCCACATTATTTTTTATTTTATTGATCTTGTAAGTTCGATTGTTAGTTATGGAGCATATTCTTTTCTTGATTGCATTTGGGATGGTATTTTTTTTGTAACATCCTAATCTTAATTTTGTCATTGCAATCTAAGTCAGTATAAATTCTCTTCTCGTTGCTATAATTTTCTAAATTCACTACTACATACTAACTTTCTCTTATTCTTTATTGTGGCTCAATACAGCAATTGAAAATTTTGCGCTATGTTAAAAGTCAATTCTATAGCATCTTATTGTTGAAATATTAATTTTATCTAAATAATATACACACGACTCGGAACAGTCCCGGTCCCCAGTTTCAGAGGGAATCGGATCAATCCGGACCATACTCACTTCTAATCAGATCCTTCGTAAAATACTATGCAATCTACAATAAGGAGTTCCACGTCAATCTATCTCATCTAGTTATTGGACTACTTAATTCACCTCTTCATAGACTATGTCAAGGCCGACTAGTGATGTAGCAATTGAAATTCAAAGATGGAAAAGAAATCTAATTGGAGAACTTTCGCTTCAAATCAATGACACAGGATCTTAGAATCATGATCATCCAAATAAAAAATCATATCTTATTAGGAAAAAAGGAATTGATAAATAAGATGCTCACATTATTATTCTTATATCATAAATTCTATCACATTAAAAACCAAAGAATGTTGAGCATAGGGATAGAGAGGCAGACATCATATGGTGATCATCTGTCCACTGTTACAAAGCCTTTTTTTTTTTTCTCATTACACAGAACGCCACCTCAAATCCTTACGTGGATCACTCAATGTAGACGTCGGGAAGGAATCACACCCTCACAAACCAACCCCGCCGCCGCCGCCCGCCCCGCCCCGCCACACCCCCCCCCCCAAAAGAAAAAAAAGAAACACACACCACTACATTGCCTTTGCACCTCCCCAATTACTTTTTCAAAACATGAATTTCATAATTACTATAAATATTAGTGGCGAAATGACTTGAGCTTAGTAGCTGTGTGTTCTCCGCTCCTTTGCCTTCCCAGTCTGCATGAGCAAGATTTGCTTTCTGTACCGTATGGTAGTTTGTAATCTTTGCCATGGTAGATCTAACCAATTATTAGAAGACGCCGCGGGCGAAGTAGGTTGCCTGTGACTTTATCCACTTGTTCTTGGCCTTCCTTATGGCAACGCAGTAAAAGAGACTACTTTTTGTAGAGCTAACATCATCTCTGTAGCTTGATCTACGTGACTTTCTTGGCCGAGAAGTATAGTGGCTTTATACAAAACCCCTCTAGGAGATGCACCATAGAAAGGCAGACCGTCTCGCCTAGTGCCTGCCACCAATGATTACTAGACAAGGGACTGCCATTATTTGATGCACAATGTGAGAATATGGGTCACCTGTTAAGTGAGAGAGATCTTTCCTTCTCCCTTTCCAGTCAGGAGATTGAATTGTGTCGACATGCTCTAGGACAGATTTCTTTGATTTTATACGTAGGTAGAACGACAGGTTATGTCACTGCACGGCTGGTTTGGATACCTCTTCCTATTGCCACAATAAACAATCACGCTAGACTAAGTTCAATTTAGAACTGACCATGCAAGTAGGAGGGGAAAAAAAAAAGGAGAGAGAGAGAACGAAAACTGCATATTTGTCATCTACAAACTCCTAATGCTAACAAAAAGTCCCTGATGGGAGCTCCCGAAACACTAAAAATCAGCGAGTGGCTTTGGAATTACTCAAATTCCCGTCGGTGCTTGGCATTCGGGAAGGGGATCAGGTACCAAGTCCTATCGCTGCAATAGTCGTAGTCCAAGTACTTGCGCCTCACATTTTGGTATGCATCCCTTGACGTGTGCTTAGGGTTTGATTTCCCCTCCAAGACCACCATGCATTCCGGTGACTGTTGTAGCATCCTCGAAAGCTTCCTGGATCCGGAACGGCCGGCACGATGCAGCCGTTAATGTCAAAGCCTTGGTAATGGGCTGTGAACGGCGCCTTGGACCAGTCGATCTTCCCGGCCCAATCCTCGCATTCCATATGGTTCCTGCCACCTGCATCGCTTTGTGTTGGGTAGGCACCTTTGATCCCCGGTTCTTTAACACTCTGATCGGTATTGTCGACAAAAAACCTACCATAATCACATTCGGAATGGATTTGTGATGACGTGTTTCGACTAAAGAAATTATGTATCAAGAGCTTAAGATCTTCGCATCCTACTCGGACCCCATAATGAAAACACATTCACAGGATGGACATTTATTTTGGATTTGTCTGTATTCATTGACACATTCACATAGAGATAGCCACTACCAAACTGATGTTTCTCATTTCCAGCAGATTAGCTCACACACTAGAGAAGAGAGAGACTTACACTACTTGATATCGGTTCCAAAAAGCGCATAGGAATGGAAATCGGTAGTCGGATCAAACCAAAGGCGAATCTTTTGCTCGCGGCCCCCAACTCCTTTTGTGTACACGTTTGTACTCAATGAATAAGGTGGTCCGTTGCTACCAATGAACTCAAAGTCAAGTTCATCGTGTAGGTCTTCCTTTGAGGTTAGCTACAAGCGAAAATTGGAAAGCGTGGCCCGTCGAGATCCCCCCCAAAAAAAGAGACGATAATAACAAGGAATAAGCGTGGCTCCACTCGATATGGGTATCTTATGGCTAGATACTGCACACTGTATATGTAGTCGAGAAGCACTGAAGAAAAGAAAAACCTCACTCACATAGAATGAGGTAAGAACTCCTGGGGATTTTTGTTCTGGAATTTTGATCCTCATTTGAAATAATCCAGATCGATAATATGATTTAGATTCAAATCCAGCTCCTGAAAAATGCGTGCTTGAACGATGAATACAACTCAAAAACGTTTCAATAATTTCATATGGCTCTCCAAATCCAAAATGTAAAGGGAAAGTTAGATAAGTATGATCTACCACCCAACGATGAGACATAAACTAATATGAGACAAATCGCTGAGCAGCTTGATCACCTGAACTTTGATCCAGTGTAAGGTGGACTTCGGTGTCGTCATAGAGGCCTGGAAAAATGAGCATTTCCCCAAGTGACGTTGTAGTTCTGATAGAAGCTTACTTCTTGTCTTCCTCTTGCAAATAGCACATTCACCACCAGGAGAAAGCCAAGGAAGCCCGGAAGCAGATAAGAAGATTCCATGGATGCTCTTCTAAACTCGATTTTCGCTAAGTCATGTGTTTGTTTTTCACGAACTTATCCACGGGACACTTTATAGAGTAATTACATTCAAAGCCTCGGACATGCATGAAGCGCTTGCGGTGTGTAATGTGCTGATGTTACATACGAGAACATGTACTGCAATTTAAGGAGCAATTGTGAAGGTGATATATTTAAATGGCGCTTTTAACAAATGCATTGGTGATGGCGTTATTCTTCAGGGACTCTAATGTCTTGCACTTCAGTTTACTCTCCAGGCATCGCACGTAAACATACTTTGCATTCATTGGTCATTACTACTCTACTTGCCATCAACTCAAAAGGCACATGACCATCCATCTTGTTCATCTCTCTCTCATATATATATACAAGCGCGCACACACCACACCCACACACTCTTTTTTCTTTTTTCTTTTCAGCTTTTAGGTTGCAATTCCCTTAAAAAAAAATCTACCTTTTGGTTGCATGCTTGTCGCGACCTAAAAATCGAGATTTTCCGATTTTTAGGTTAATGGATTACTAGATTAATTAATTAAATTAACCAGCCTAGTTCAAGCTCTCCCAAGCTCTACCAATCACAACTTAGGTTCAATATTTATATGCAAAGATTTTTAACTTGGAGTCGCCACTAATCATTTTGGGTAGGTTGATTAGATACCTAAATAAAGTATCGGGAGAAATACTTTATTCCTACGAACCAGAGATCAATGAGTTCGGGGACTTGGTTACGCTAACATTTCTATCAACGCCCTTTCGGTACCTTTTCATTTCATGAAAAAAGTTTAATTAGGCAGGTTTGATAAATCTTAACCTAAGTTACTAACAAAGGTTATCAGACAGAAGCTCAACAATTAGCAAGGAGCATGCGCCAGACAATCTTCTATCTTTTTGGTTTTCATTTTTTGCTGAAAAATAACCAAATGCAATGCATGAAATCTAATCTAAATGCAATGACTAAATTGAATGCAAGACTACCTTAAGCATGCATATGAGGTTAAATTAAACCACATGACTACCTAATGACATGCAATTAATTAAACTAAGGTACAATGTTATGCTATGGTTTAATTAAATCAACTACATTGTATCCGAATTAATTAAAATACTTAAACATGGAATTCTATATGTGATGCAAATCTAACATGCAATTTCAAAAATGACATGGTAAAGATGACATGTAATGCATGATAACAATTTTTTATGATTTTCGGATTTAAGGAAGACCAAAAATAAAACACCTCAAGAAAGTGGTTATTTTGAACTAGATTATGCATGAAATCTATCCTAATCCAATCCTATCTAGAGTAGACTATTTTAAACATGCAAACTTACCTAAACATGCGAATTCAATTTTAAAATGCAATGTTTACCTAAATGGAAAATTATCTAGAAAACCCTACTCTAAGAACTAAATATGCTGCCTACCTAGAGTGATATGCAAATCTATTTGAAAGGAAAATTATCTGCATGTAGAATATTTTAGAATTTTGAAGCATGCAGATAAAGATATGCAAGACAACGATCCAATCCAAATCAATTCACATATGGAAAACGAATAAATTAACTTGAGGATTTCGCAATTTCTTTCGAATTAATTTTCGATCTAAAGCCTGATAGATCGACTCTAAAATTCAAAATGCCCGCTATGGAAATAATTCCATCTAAAGCCTGATAGATAGATTTATTCCCATGTGTGCGGTTGCGAATTAGGAGATTATCCTAATCGATCACGTTTTTTTTGAAATATTTTGGATATCTTCGAGTATCTTTAGGAAAATTTCAAATTATCATGAGATTACACAAAATTCCCCAAAATATTCACAAATATTCCAAAGAATCATGAATGATATCTTTTCAAGATATGATTTGAATATTTCAGCAAAAATCAATCCACAAGATAAATATCCAAAATCAAAATAGCTGAATATCCTTAATGTATGACTTCAAAGATATGTTCTTAAGTTTGAAAATTCATTAGGCAACCATAATCCATAGAAATTCAGCAAACATTTACATATATTCAGAATATTATGGATTAGAAAATTACCTAGTTTGAAGCTCGTATCTAAACTTGAGAACCAAGCAGGCTTGAACTGGACAGCTAGGGAACTTGTGCACGCCGGCGGGGATCGGTTTGAGCAAAGAAGGGGCTCCAATGGGTCACTCTTCACAGCGATAATTTGAGTACAAATTTGCCTGATAAATCAGCCCAAAACAGTGGAAATGTTGCGCAAGAACAGCAAGTAATTGGCTCAACAATGAATAAAAACACGCACCAAACCAATGGATTAAACCGCCCAAAAAAGGGTACTGTTTCGGCTTGGATCGGCAATAAAACGAAACCCAAACAGCAGCTGATTCACTCCCTAAATAGCCTTGAACTCGATCCTTGGACAGCGAGAACTTGAGGCGCCAAATAACGAGGATAATTTGCACAAACGGTGGCTGTCCCAAGCACCAAACAGCAGGTATTTCGGTCCTCAAGCAGCAGTGAATTAGGCACTAGGAATAACAAATTGCAGCAGAAATCGTGATGCTGAGTGGGAGCACTAGTGGGCTACTTGAGGGCAAGGCTGAACGTTCTCTAACGCCCGCTCTCGACCCTTCACCTTTCCTCTCTAAGATTTTCCGTAAAATATTTGCCGACCCCCTTGAACCCTAAGCTTAGGCTAGTATTTATAGAGTTAGATCAATCCTAGCCCTAGTAGGATTCATTAGGGACCATAGGATTAAGCTTAGCTAAGGTAGGATTAAATTAGAGCCATTAGATTAGAAATTCTGAATTTAGGAGTTTTAATTGCTTAAAACTCTTAATTTTTAGAATATTGAAGAGTTTCAATGGGTTAGAACTCTTTGATTTAAGCTCAATCTGCCGGTCCAAATCGATCCAAATGTAATGCATGAATAAAATAAATATGCAAATCATGAGTAAATATTTTTTTTGTGAGAATAAATTCTCATTTTTTTTGCAATATATAAATGAAAATTGAAATTAAAATTTAGGTATCAACAATGCTAATCTTGTTCTAAACAGTAAATTTAGGTCTGTTTAATTCTGCCATGAGCTAATTTTGTCTAAAAAGAGTCCTAAACTTTCAGTTCATCTCAAATCCGTGTCAAAATTTTTTTGTTTAAAAAAAAACATCATCTTTGACTCTAGCCCCAAATCTACCCTAGTTAGGCCTTCACCCAAAAATCGTCGATAGGCGTTTCGAATTTCCTTAATTTTCATATCAAAGAGCGATTTCGTTTTTCTAGATATTTATCAATGTCGTGGACTTGTTACCAGAGGGAAATGTCGAGTTAAAAAAATAGTGGCAATTTTTAGAGGGAAGGTTATCCGAGTAGATATGAAACTAGATTTAAAGTTGGTGATCATTTTTAGAATAAAAAAAAAAGTACAGGGTAGAATTGGGACTAGAGTTTGAGATTGTGGTTTTTTAAGAAAGCAAAAGGTTTGTGATAGGTTTGGCATTAGACCTGAAGTTTGGATTAATTTTTTTTTAGACAAACAAAAGTTGGAGGAAGAATTGGACTGAATATAAAGCATAGGGATATTTGTAGGGAATTAGGCCTCCAATTTTACTATTTTGACTAACTCCAGATGTTGTTTTTTAGGAAACAATCTGAAAAATTTAAGTAATTCCGCATCATATCACAAATATGAAAGAGCAACAGTAAACTGCTTCTCCGCGACCTCGTATGGAAGTATTGTCCCGAGAGACTAAGGAAGGCCCAACTAGCAAATCCCTTGAAGATTCGTAAGCCGAAGTAATTGTTTTGGACCTCACATTTTGGATTGGTGGGCTTGGGCCGAAAAGATCAATAGGAATTTATCTGACTTCTTAACTTTTTAAAGGGACTTTGTCAGTATGACGCCATGTTAAGACAGCATAGATAGATTAGAACATGAATTTCATACTTACCTAAGGTCCAGAAATGGAATTTATATGACCCATAAACTTTTTAAAGATTAATCCAAGCGTTCCTTCACTCTGTTTTTGACAAACAACAAAAAAATCCTTTCTGGGCTTAAATCAAGCAAATCTCAACGGGTTATACATCAAACAAAATAAATTTGCTCAATGCCCAGATAAATTGAAAAATTGTCAAGTCATAGTTGATACGTTTGAATTCTCTTTCGATATGTGGTTGATGAATGTCTTGGGATATAAACTGGTTTCATTTATTTTCAAAAAGGCGGGAGAAAAAAAAGAGAAACCAAAATTCACTCTCTCGGAATTTTTGAAAAGATACATTTTTTTTTTCAAAATCTAGAGTACTACATTAGATATCGACACCATAATAAATAAAAATGGAGTAAGTTATGAGTTCACTGATAAAATTGTAAATCAAATACGTAGTGATGCCATTACCTTGAAAGCTATCTGAATTTGTATTTTTCATTAAAAGTTCAGGAGGGAAAAAGCTTACTATTATTTTGAAATGTTCTTACTTACGCTATAGAAATAGAATGACACGAACCCAATACGTTGTATAGAGCGTAAGAAAATCGCGTCACCGAGGAGAACCTACGAGTCAGAGCCAAATAAATAGACGGACCGGACCCTACTTTTAACTCCATTTACAGATTTCCTCTGGCCCTTCCGTTGCGACTCGTCTTTGGTTGTTAGGGTTTTGAGCGGGAGCTGAGCGATGGATGCTATCGATTCAGCCGTCGATCCTTTGAGAGAGTTCGCCAAGGACAGCGTCCGCCTCGTGAAGCGATGCCACAAGCCTGATCGCAAAGGTACCCTGAAAACGCCTCCTATACGTTCGTCCTGTGTCGGAATTTGGGTTTTGGACGTGCGATCTTTACAGATCCGGTTGTGAACTCGGGGTTTTTCCCGCGATTCTCGCGATTTTCCCTCGTCTTTTAATGGCGATTTCGTCGATGCAGAGTTCACGAAGGTCGCGTTCCGCACTGCGATTGGCTTCGTGGTGATGGGATTTGTAGGGTTCTTCGTCAAGCTGATCTTCATTCCGATCAACAACATCATCGTCGGTTCTGGTTAGGTAGGTTTTTGCCTGGATCTACGGATTGGTTTTAGTGGTCGGTGGATTTTGGTTCCTGCGATTCGATCTTGGATTGTTATCTGGATAATTTTTTTATAAGCAACTATAATTTGCTGATGGGGATTTAGTTAGATGCTCTGTGATAAATTGAATTGGGGCTGCTCTCTGGTAAATCTCTTAGCATTAAAATTTTGATTTGGTTCATGGATCAGTTATGATCCTTATTGGTATGACTTTGTTCTGAGGTCCCATAGGCCATGAAAGGAGTTGGTTAGCATTTTTTGTGTCTTGTTCTATGTACCCAAGCAGATTCGTAGCTGGACTACCATCCATGGATGAGATTCATGCACTAAGAAACTGCTGACAACTACTGATTGCAAGGGAAACTGACAGGACGTTAGTTTCCTTATTTCTGATGTCATGGCAACGATTAGTGTCTTAATAGGTTTGTTTGAGACCCGCCCCTCATTTAGCATGGAGCTTGCTGGTGCAACAGGAATTAATTAACTGCTGCAACTTGCTAGCATGGATAGTAAATCTCTTCGAGGAAATAGATGATGATGTCAACGTTCAGTCGGAAATTCTGCCGGATGAAGGTCATTGGTGGGAGAAAGCCCTGAATAGCATCTTTATTATTTTCTTGCGGCAGAACTAAAACCAATGTTCTGATAATTGGACCAGACTGCCTGTTCAACAGGTTGAACTGGACGAGGTCCAGTCCATTGACTGTTGGTGGTTCAAAACTGAACCAAATAGGGATTGGACCATGTCGAACTGGTCAACTGATCAGATAGAGGAGGAAAGGTAAAAAAGCTATGGACTTGCTGTTATTTGAGGATCAAATGAGGGTTTTATCCCTTTACTTTATAGGCACAAGCCATTTACCCATGTGCGGATGGCACGTTCTTTGTCATCAGTTAAATTATTTAATGAGGAAGCACTCACTCAATTGAAAATGCTTCAGGTCGAGGCAATGTTTGAACCTCTAGCTTAGTACTCCTGCAGCCATGATTAACATGCAAATGGCCACCAACCCAAAGGTTGCCATGCATGATCTGTCCGGTTACGAAAATCTGGAGTAAAGCCTCCATTGTGTTAATTGAGTGTAAGATTTAACCATTTTGTCATGTAGTGATTGTATCGTATCATCCAACTAGCGTTTACCCTCCAATTTATGTTTTGTACTGATTTCTACTGCTGTTGGACTTATTGGAGGCATGCTGACGTCAGCCAATCGTTTCTTTCTCTGAAAAATGTGTACATCTCCATCACTGCAGTCATGTAGGTTTTCATGTGGTAGATTTTATTGCTCGATGCATGGTGTATGACACTATCACTTGCTGTTGTATTAGAATTCTTCAAGTGCAATAGGCATTTTTGTCGCTTCTTTTGCTTAATAACTTTTTTGTGGTATGTTCTATATGTTCAGATAGGGGGTCTCAATCTCGTTTAGCCTTTATAAGCGGATCTATATGTACGTAGTAGAATTATAGATCACCTACTTACAAAAAGTTTTCATCAGATCGCCACTAAGTTTTAAATGTTGCAAATTCTAAGCTCTGCCTTACAGCCAAATGAAAAATTACATATTTAAGTGTGAAATTGAGAAATACTCACAATTCGTCTATCGTAGATGGAGAGAGCCATTTAGCTGCATTTTGTTGTCAGATATCTTTGCAATGAAAAGTATACAGTATCTTTGAGAGCGGTGCAATTGAATGAGAAGATGAGATTGGCTCGATTTGAATGTTTTTAAAAGTTACAGGGAACACAGTTTAGTTTCCGTAACTTGAAACTAATTGGTCTGCCTTCCAATTCTGCTTCCTTGATTAAGATGTCTTTGCATTTAGTAACCATTGGGTTTCTCTTTAATTCTCAGTGTGTGATGTTTGCAATGTATTATCCCCGTCGATGAACCATGGAAGATGTATTTTGTAATTCGAAGAAATCTGTCTGCTCCCTTTGGCAGATATGAAGTTGCTTATCAATTTTGTACAGTGTCTTGTGATTCTTCAAGCTCTATTGTTGAGTAAAAACCGGGATCATGTCTTTTTTGCAGGCCATCAAGAAGGTTTCATGGGAATAGGAGGCGGTTTGCTGAAAGCATTAGTTCGATTGGACTGGACATGAATGTTGTTTGAGCTTTAGGAGGAGGACCTTGTTTCCCATGATCTTTGTAGTTTATACTCAATACTGCACATTTTTGAGTGTTTACCTTCGTTCTTTCATAACCAAACGAGTTTTTATGTAGTTTTTACGTTAAGTCCTCAATTTCCTTTCGGCACTAGTCGATGCAGAATTAAGTTTCAAGGGAGGGACACATGCTACTTATCCTATTTAAATTCGATTTCAAGTGTACGGATGGCGAGGGGGACTTCGATTGATTGCTTCCCAACCTCATACCTCCATTCGGGGTGTTTTAAATGTTCCCCGGAAGGGGAAGTGTTTGGAAAGCACATGCTTAACAGATAAAAAGAGTCTTAATCTTTAATATATTGATTACTATGTCACAAGAATTCATGTGTATATGTTGGAAATCCTCCTTGCTTTGAACGTGCTTCGGTTCGACTTGCCCAAACGCTCCGTCCCTTTCCTGAGGACTTGTGTGCCATCTTTAACAGAACGGCGGGAGGACGTGATTATATTCCCTCGAATTAATTTCTCAAGTACTGTTGTTTTAATCAAAATTATTGCTTTTGATGTACGAAATTGGATGAAGAAATTTGAGGTATGTATGGTAGTTCATGTTTCTCTATATGAAATTTCCGGAAGTTTGCGCTTATGTATTGTTATTTTGGTCCTTCTTTTGCCCTAAAGTCAGTAATTTGATGGAGGATCATCAATGTTGTAATTGAATCATATTTTGAATTTTTTACCTTTTAACATTTGAGATTTGATTCTCTTACCAAAAAAAAAAAACATTTGAGATTTGATTTTTAGTTAAAAAATTAAATGTAAAAGTTTACATGAAAATCACTTAATGTAGGAAGCCTATGTAATAGGGGTGATCGGTTTTCCAGGATGAGTGGCTCACACTTAAAATCGAAAATTAGTCGTTAATGATTGATTTTTTAAAATGGAAATCTTGAAATGGAAATTGTAAACTACCCGTTTGTTTCGTGAACTCATTCGAGAATCAAATCAATGGTCCATTCTATTCTCGAGTGGATCCATGAAATTGGCCTACTCATTATTACTTATGCTTTGTTTCATTATAGCATAATGCCTTTGGAAAAGGAGGATGGGTTCTCTTATTTCCTAGGCTTATGTAGACTAATTCACCATTTTTTCTTTTGGCCAACTTCTTAATGCTCGCATGCAATTCGAACAGTGCATGTTATGAATAATTTTTTGTTAATGCATACCTTTATATGGTGAATAAAACTTAACAACAATGCTAAAATATATCTCAAGAGAGGATCTTAAGTGAGATAAGCTTGAAGAATCACAAACATAGCTCGCTAAATCTCAGAATTGAGGGAAATAGTTTCAATTAAAAATATATACATATATATATTATGTAAATAGGTCAGTTCGGTTGATCTAGTTGGGTGATTCCCACATGAAATTGAGATCCAAACCAGTACTCGTCGGTTCCAGCAAATTGAAATTGGGAACTAGACTGATATCCGATGAGGACCACCCAAAACCAGCTAATTGGGTGTGGTCCGATCTGATTTGGATGGATTTTAATTTTTTTGCTCGCCCCTATTATGTGGCATTGTTTGATGACCGAAACAAATCAAATCAATGAGCCACAATAATTCAAATAAAAAACAAAACACTTAAAATTATCAAATTGTTTCAACTCTTTCCAGTAGTGACTTACTTTGTTCGTATCAATGCATATGAATGCATTTTGAAAGCTCCCTCAAAGAATTAAAGAGAAGTGAAAATCATATTAGATATGTGGGAAATTTTTTCTCGAGGATCGAAATTTTCCTTTTTTCTTTAACCTTTTCAAATTTCCAGTTCCATGATATACTAGTGAATAAATAATTGTTTTCTGAACTATTTCTCTAAAATGCCTTTGATTTCCAGTATCTGAAAATCACCTAAAAATTTTACCATCGACTCTTCCACTCTCCCTTTCTGCCTCCCATTTTTATTCCAATTGCCCCAGTACATTGCCATGAGTTGTGCTTCAAAACATGAAGGGATATTCTGGTAAATTTGGCTATCAACTAACCTAAAGACGGTCTCAGGCTCAGCTTACAGCTGCACATTTCCCAATACCTGCAACCCTGATCCTCTTTCTCTCTCTCTCGCCGAGACATGGCCGCCGCCGTCACCACTTCGACAACCTCCTCCGCCGCCAAAACCCTCCGCCCTCTCTTTTCCCTCCAAATTTCAAACTCGCTTTGACCGATTTACCCTCCGCGTCCGTCCCAATCCGCCAAGCCCGCCAACTCTCTCCTCCGCGTCACCTCCGAATCTTCCCCCACTGAATTCCCCGAGCCGCCGCCAAAACCACCTCCACACCACCAACCCCGACCGTAGCCACTCCCGAAACTTTCATTTCCAGATATGCCCGACGAACGAACCTCGCAAAGGCGCCGATGTCCTCGTCGAGGCCCTCGAGCGCCAGGGCGTCTCCACCGTCTTCGCATACCCAGGCGGCGCCTCCATGGAGATCCACCAGGCCCTCACCCGGTCTCGCGTCATCAGGAACGTGCTCCCTCGCCACGAGCAGGGGGGCGTTTTTGCTGCGGAGGGATATGCGCGCGCCTCCGGCCTCCCCGGCGTTTGCATCGCCACCTCCGGCCCCGGTGCCACCAATCTGGTCAGTGGACTCGCCGACGCCATGCTAGACAGCATCCCCCTCGTCGCCATTACTGGCCAGGTATCTTTAGGAGTTTTTACTGCTCGATGGTCCGAATTTTTTATTTCCCTTTTTGTATCTTCTTGTTCCGGAGGAATGCTCGCAGAGCACAGGAGGTGTATGTATGGAGATATATGTCATGTAGACCAGTTATTAGATAGCATTAGGATGATAGATTCTGTTTTTTCTGGCTTCATTTGTTGTGCATATGTATTAAATAACCAGTGTTTTGAATATACGACTCTGTTCATTTCCAGTCTCGTTCTCTGATGCACCATTGCGTTATGGATGAGTGTGTACGTGAATGTGTTTGTAGGTGCCACGAAGAATGATTGGAACAGATGCATTTCAAGAGACTCCAATTGTTGAGGTGACGCGTTCTATTACGAAACATAATTACCTTGTCCTTGATGTGGAAGATATTCCTCGGGTTGTGAATGAAGCTTTTTACCTGGCGACTTCGGGGAGACCTGGTTCCTATCCTGATCGATATACCTAAAGATATACAGCAACAGCTTGTTGTTCCTAATTGGAATGTGCCCATAAAGTTGCCCGGATACATGTCGAGATTGCCCAAGTCGCCTTCAGAGGCCTATTTGGAGCAGATTGTGAGGCTGGTATCGGAGTCGAAGAAACCGGTTTGTATGTGGAGGTGGATGTTGAATTCAAGCGAGGAGTTGAGAAAGTTTGTGGACCTCACAGGGATTCTGTCGCTAGTACTTTGATGGGGCTTGGGGCATTCTCATGCTCACATGAAACTGTCCCTTCAAATGCTGGGAATGCATGGAACTGTTTATGCTAACTATGCTATTGATAAATGTGATTTGCTGCTTGCGTTTGGAGTTAGGTTTGATGACCGCTGTGGACAGGGAAGCTGGAAAGTTTTGACAGCCGAGCTAAAATCATTCACATCGATATGATTCGGCAGAGATTGGGAAAAATAAGCAGCCTCAGTGGTCAATATGTGCAGATGTGAAGTTTGCATTAAAAGGGATAAATAGCATAATGGAGATTAGAAAATGAAGCTCAAACTTGATTTTCAGCTTGGAGAATGGAACTTGATGAGCAGAAAATGAAAATCCATTAACTTATAAGACATTTGGGGAAGCCATCCCTCCTCAGTATGCGATTCAAGTTCTCGATGAGCTGACTGATGGAAATGCTATTATAAGCACTGGAGTTGGGCAACACCAAGGGTGGCTGCTCATTTTACAAGTACAAGAGGGCCAATGGTTGACATCTGGTGGATTAGGGGCATGGGTTTGGATTGCCTGCTGCAAGAGCTGCCGTTGCAGAAGATGCTGTTGTTCACTGGACATTGATGGAGAGTGGAAGGGAAAATGAATGTAGAGAAGTTGGAACAGTCTGAGTGGAGAATCTTCTATCAAGATGATGCTGTTGGACAATCAACATCTGGGCTTGTTGTCCAATGGGAGGATCGCTTTTTAAAGCCAATAGGGCTCATACTATGATAGGGAACCCATCTAGAGAGTCTGATATTTTTCCAATATGTGGAAATTTGCCGAAGCGTGTGGATACCTGCATCTTGTGTGACAAAAAGGCAGATCTTAGGGCAGTGCCAGAAGATGTTAGATACGCCTGGGCCATAAAGGTTGGATGTCATTGTCCAACAATAGCACGTCTTTGCCCATGAGGTTTAGTGTGAAGACTGTTAAAGATGGGATTACTGAGCAAGAGACGATATGCGTATTGAGTCATACTGGGCTAAATATTTTGCAGAATCATGTGTATCTACATACTTAAGATGATAGGATTTACATAAACTTTCATGTTTTGGTTTCAAGTTATTTGTGAAATATCGATGCTTCAGATCTGTATTTGCTTGCCTAGTCCTCTTTTTTTTTTTTTTTGACTTCTTGTAAGACATGTTACTGTAGCCTTTCTGAGGAAACAATGTACGCAGTCACTTTTCTTTTAGCTGCACTGTTCATTTCCCCGGTGGTTTAGATTTTGAACCTTTTAGAATGTGCCTGTGCAAGAAGCAAGAAATATATGAGAAAGATGAACTAATCACGTACATGCTGCAACTACATTACATTCTTTCATTGTGTAACATGTATCGAACTTGATCATACAGCAATACTTTTCATGCAGTCAGTACAGGGTGGCGACATTATTTTGTTCCATTAATGAATTATGGTTTAGCAAGTCATAAATCAGAGATTCTTTGCCTGCATTCTTCTGTTTATATATGCCATTAGAGTTCCTAGTCAAGCGTTTATTTATTTTTGTAAATTTTACACTTCATTTCTAGGTATCACCGCACCAGATCCCTACCTCCCTACCATCTTTTTTACCAATTTCCATTATGTTTTCTCCTGTTCCGTGACTAATTCTGAAGATTGGCATTACCGATTATAGGGTCAAATGAGGATGTTTTGGTTCTATAAGGTTAACATACCTAAAGATTTTTGTGAGACTCATTAAGGTGTGATAATGCTGTCTGAATGATAGCTTACTGGGGTTGACTTGGAATGTGAGATTCCAGATTCAGTTTGAAAGGAGATGGTTTCGTTTATTTCCCCACTTTGAGATCAACTTAGCTAGTAATGCAACATGCTTGAGCAATGTAACAGCTCCATAGTGCTGTGGAGAAAGAGACAATGCGACATAAACATGGAGTCTGGTTCATCCTGAATTTTATGAGGTAAGAAAGTAAATTTAATGTGTTAGTGCTTGTTTTTAGGGGATTTTAGCCCTCTCGTTTGCTTCTACTTTTATTTTTCCCCTTCTAACTTGACTTGTGGATTGGCATCAAAAGCTAGTCAGAAGTTGTCTGTTAAGTTTGGAGCAGAAATGACAAAGGGTGTTCCTCTAACTTTTGGCTCTTGGTGAAAATTATATTGGAATTATGAGATTTCCATTTGAAGTTCATATATAGGATAGTAGCATGTTCTTTTGTATTTAATATTTTGTTTAAGAAAAGCTAGAAAGTAATTAGAATTCACAACTTCTAAATTTAATCAAGTCAAGATAAAGCTATAAATTGGAAGCCATTACTAAAGCCAATGCCATATCCAAGAGACTATGTCCTCAACAAACTTTTATTTTCCTTCTGCATACTCTAGACCATTCTTGTTATGTGACGGTGAGATCCACCATGGTTAATTACTGACGAACATGCTGTCAACCTACTGTGAAACAGGTTGCTTTGATAACTTTTATTGTGGATTCTGGAATTTTGCATCATAAGTTGGTAGAGAAGAGAGGTCCCCAGAAGGATAGCTTTCACCAGAACTCCGGGCGGGTGCTTCACAAACAGTAACTGCACTTGGACGGAGAGAATTCTCGCTTCTGAACTGCCCCAAACCATGCCTGCACTATTAGCTATCTCTTGAAAGTCTCGCCCATCTTGTGGCAGAGAATCATGGAAGATTCTTTATAATAGATACCGTCTAACAACTAATGGCTCCATGCACATAACTTATTTACCTTGTTGTATATGTGGAAATGTATATCTCTTCTTTCTTAAATGCACCATCCAGTTTCTGTTTTGCAGGGAGAAAATGAAGAAACTTGCCTGGTGATTTAGTAGATCGGGGGAAAGTCAATTCATTAGGTGTCATCAAGTTTTTATTGATCATGGGATGATGATCTGATAATAGCTTTTCAAAAATAGCACCCAACATGATACTTTTGATCCATTAAAGTATGGTGTGTGTGAAAGGTCATATATTTAGTTATCTTTAATCATGGAAAACTTTTCTTATGAGTTTAAACATGTAAACTTATTTATAACCGGAGTTTGTATTTGTAGCTCTTCTTATTAATTTGAGACATCCACATGGAACTATTCTCTCTTTCATTGGCTGAGTAGGAACCATTGCTGCATCAAAAGATTTTTTCCTCACCAAAAGGCAAGTAATTCTGAAGGATAGGCATGCCTGTTGTCTAGACTGCACAAAATAAAGCTGATTGGTGAAGTGAGGGATTTGGGCAACCTTCTCCAACAATGAATGCGGTTGCCATCAAGAAGAACATGCCTTGAATTTCGACAGGCTTCTGTAATCTAGTGCATGGAATACTGTGTCCTGTTGACATCTGCTGGGTGTGAAACCAGCCCCCTTAGGGCTGTGCTTACTTTTTCAGCAGGAGTACTGGCTTAGCTGTGATACCTTGATCCGCAGATCTCACCAAGTCTCGGGTGCAGAAGTTACCTTTGATTCTTTATAAGTAGCGAATTCCTTTAAGTAATGCCATCTTCTCAATGATGGTTTTTGAGCAGTTCCCCTTGAGAAGGAGATAGCTCTCACCTACCAACATCATGGCATCTTTGTAGCTTGGAGTAAAGAGAACAAGATACTCATTGCTGTACAGTTATGGAATTCCAGAACTTTATTTTGAGCTTGAATTTCAGGGATGGAGATGAAACTACTGGGGAAGGAGGACCTCGTGATGATGATCTCAAGCAATCTTGATGGTTCTAGCTGGGTGCCATCTGAACCTCTGTGACTGCCTCTGTAAGCTGGCGGGGACGGTTCCCTGAAGTCCTGTGCAACTTCCTCTTATCGTCAAGAAATGGGTGAAATGGCTCCTTGTTAATGCAAAGAGTGGATAGGTCTATTCGTTCTCCTTCACCAAGTCAATATTAGGGATACTTTGCCAGCAGGTACTGTTCAACATATTTCATCTCCGTTGGGGAGATTGGCCCTGACCATCTAATGCCTAGACCGTGGAGTGTTGATATGGCTTCTGCTAATATGCGAGGGGTAACTGCGGTATGTGCTTTCTGTTGAAGCACCGGCTGATTTACTAGTACTATGAATCAGGACACTAACCTTTGGAGAAAAGGCCATTGTAATATATCTTACCCTTGTGACCATACTTCTGGGTCTGCAATCATCTGCAAATGCTATGTATAAATTGGGACGGGGACTTCTTTAGTCTATCTTCATGTTCAAATTGTTGTCAATAAATATGTGGCATCACTATTAGTTTAAGATTTTGTATAGAGCAAAAAATAAAGAATCAAACAGATTTCAGGTTTGAGAACTCACTTTCAATCCAGCATTTGAAATGATCTTTGCATTGTTGTCCGTATACATGGTCCCTTACGCGTATAAAAGCTTAGATTCTTTCTTTAAACGGATGACAAGATTCGTGAGAATGAGAACCAAAAGGCCAGGAAATTAAAGTGAGATTATATATGGGTAAGCCTTGAACAGCACACAGGAATCACAGTGGGTTAGAGATAAGTATGTTGGAAATACGAGCGTTCAGACAAGTCAATGATGGAAATGTGTCAAGGATATAGGAGATTTATCTGCACTTGATTAGACAGAAATAATATTGACTCTAATACAGATAAACTTTTAGGAGTCGTTAACATATAGAAACAGGAACGATATTGGGACGGAGGAAGGTGAGAAGAGAGGACCTGGCCGAACTCATTGTGGAATATTTGGTTGCAGATGTGTATCGGAATTCAGGTATTGAAGATAGGTAATCTAAGTGTCCAAGTATTAGGATTTGACTGAAAGATTTTTTGGTTACTTGAAAGTTCTGCTCAAGCTTTGGAATCAGACAACCAAATATCCTTCCTAATAATGCCCATATTGAAAGACAAACGTCTTCCAGCTGGAAGTTGAGTAACATAATTGCTTATCCTTGAAACATAAAATGTTCACGTAGCTAGATGAGATTATTTTAAATTGTAAGTGGAGGCCGTTCGCTGAATTTTAAATCTGAGCAGAAAGTGACATTAGAAGTTGCTGGGTAATAGGTGCAAATGGACCTGCTTATTACAGTTGATTCATGAGATGGGTTTTTTTTTTTGGTCTGAAAAAAGCTTGCATTACCGGTAATAGAGTTTCGTACATAAAGGCCCATACGAGGGGTGTCTACACAAAAAAACTCCTAGAGGGTTGCGGCGGGAAGAGACCCAATGGCCGGAATCCGATCAGAGTGGTACATCTTGGCGACCCAATTAGAAGCCTGATTTGCCTTTCTCTTTCAATGGGCCACGGAGATATTTGGGAGGTGGGCTAGAATCGTTTGGGTCTAGAGGATGAGACCTCTGCTTCCAATTGGCTTCCGCTTCTCCGTTGACGCAACTGCAAGATCTAGAGAATCTAACTCCACTTTAAGGCGTATCTTCTTTTCCCTTATCTCTTTCCTATCTTCAGAACCTTCAGACTTGTAAGAAGAGCTTGTGCTTCTGCAACGGAGTTGCGCAGGGAAGATCTTTTTGGTGATCCCTCCAGCAGAGAGCCACTGGAGTCCCCGAAGAACACCCGGCCACTATACCATTGAGGTCGGCACCACCCCTTGAGGCATCGATGTTCATCTTCAGATTAGGGTTTCCGGAGGCACCCATGCGAGAGGTGAGTCTGTATTGTTCCTCCCCAAAGTTTTGATCTTGTTGTTCCATTTACTATAGCTTGTGAGATCGACTTTGCTTCTTCAATTAGACTATGTGCGGTAGGATTTTTATCCCGGACACTAAGTTGTTTCTTGATTTCCAGATGCACCAAAGGGTGACCGCGATACGGCCCATTTAGTTCGTCTAGTCCAAGTGCCTTTTCTGATCTCATTTTGAAGATAGCTTTCCGGACCTCTTCTAAAGTAACATCTCGGCCAGGGCTGCATTCATATCATCTAGGACTATTATGGGGCATTGCGCAAGCACCGGTTTGAAGTTCCAAGGGCCAGATGAGCTATATAAATCAGTGAAGAAATTCGAGGTCACCCTTCAAGAGAGATGGATTTCTTATCCAGGTATCCTGCCCAAATCACTTTTAACATTGATATTCTATTCTTTGCCTTCTCTAAATAGTAGTCGTGTGAAAAAATCTTGTGCTTTTGTCCCCAGTTCACTCTTGACCTTAAGTCCCAATATATTTCTTCCCTCCGCCACAAGTTCTCAATTTGATTAGTGATCTCTTTCTGGATACTTGTGCATGCAGATGAGTGTTGCGATCCTCTAGAGCTCGAGTTGGAGCCTCTGAATCTGGTTTTTGCTATTTGGGAACTCCTTCATATTCCATTTTCCCAAGGCTGCCGAGATAGCTTTAGTACTTTTCTTCTTCATAGGGGATTTCAGTGCAATTTTGGGTGTATTGTCCATTTTTTCGCATAAGAAACAAAAGGTGGGCAATCTCTTGTGATGGAATCAGAATCAAAATTATTTACTTACTAAAATATTTTTGATTTTTTTTTGGTCTCGAGAATGGAAATAGAGGAACAGAAACGTTATAAGTCCCATACGATTGCATAGAGCATTTAGCCGAGGTCTTGATCAATTTGCTTTTGACTGACAGGTTAAAGGTGCTAGGAATACGACGATGAATCTACAAGTGTCTGGGTCTGGAGCTTAGAAATCGCCAAGATCGAGGAAGCAAAAGTCGCGGGATAGCCAGAAACTAGGTTCTGGGAAAAGGCGAAATGTAATAGGGAGGGTTTAGGGCTTTGAGAGACTCTGAGAAAACAACACAAGGAGAGTGATATCCAGCAGGGCCATGGATTGGATTGGGTGATAGGGAATTGGGGTTGGTTTGCTAACCGAGGGTAGGGAAATCTTCATGGGAAGCACTACAAAAAAAGTGGTTAGCACGGATTTGCGCGAAAAAATCTGACCAAATTCGCGCTAAACTAATTTGCGACGACATTTGCGACGAACAAAATTTCGTCGCTAATTCGGCGTCGCATAAATTGCGACGGGAAAAAAAAATTTCGTCGCAAATTAGCAGACGAAAAATATTCGTGCAAAATTCGTCGCTAATTGCGACGAAACCAAATCGTGGCAAAATTCGTCGCTAATAGCGACGAAATATATTCGTGGCAAAATTCGTCGCTAATTTGCGACGAAACCAATCGTGGCCAAACTAAATTAGCGACCAAATATGTTCGTGGCCATAGTCATCGCTAATTTGCGACGCACGGCGTTCGCAGCAAAATTCGTCGCTAAAATGTTCGTTGTTAACTTGCGACGACCGCTCTTCGTGCAAAATTCGTGATAATTAGCGACGAAGCTTTGCATTAGCAACGATATTTGCCACGAATGTACAATGAAAATTCGTAGAATTTAATGATTTAAATACGACAAATTGGGACGATTGGGACGAAAATGGAATCCTCAAGTCGGTGACATGGTCACAAAAATTAGCTACGAAAACAAATCGTTGCTAATTCCTCGCTAATTTCGACGAACGTTTAGTGAGAGCCGTGGACGCCGATTAGCAATAATATGAATTTAACAAAAGAGCAACAACATTAATCACGAAAATTTTCGTCACTAGTTTACCATGAACGTTGTTCGTTAAGAAAATCGAAAGAAAAAAAATTAGCTTTCATATATTTAAAAAGCCAGGACCTCCGACGATAACAGAGAGGATTCTTGTATACTTGCCCTACCACAATTATATCTTTTCTCCACAAAAATATCCATAAATATCAAACCTAACCTAATAGAAATGTGTCCATAATATCTCAAGAAAAATATAATGCTTATGTATAAGTCAATAATGTATTTGTACATACTGATTTTTCTCCTTTTCAACTTAAATGACAAAGCTAACAATCCATACTAAAAGCGATTAATGCCATAGAAGAAAAGGAGGGAAAGACCTTTTGACCTGTCTATATCATGAAGCCTTTAATGTAGACATCCTGCAGTTCTAAACTCCAGTTCGCTCAGAGCATTCACGTGGGGACTAGCTGCTTGTCATCCCATTTTCCAACTGGAAGAAGTCTCAAGACTTGCAACCTGTTGATCTCGCACGTAGAGCTTGCAAATCCATTGTCTAGCAGAAAAAATACCCAGCTGAAATTTTCTATACAAACTTTGAACAAACTATCTTGCAAGGACTCAAAAATAGCGATCATCGTCCAAAATTGTTCCTTACCATCATTTGGCCAACTCCAAAGCTTAGAGAAGGTTCCGCTGCAGCGTCGATATCATACATCACGTGATGCTGACAAATGCAACAAAAAAAGAGGACATTAGAATAGGAGATTTTTTTTGCAATGATTCTGCCAAACTGGGAATGAAACAACGATAATCTCATTGATGCTATCTTTAAACAGAGGGAAGTGGAGGTAAGTGGGAGAAACTAATTCTAAGGGGAACATTTCTCTCTGTCCTTCAAGAGTGAATTTAATAGTTGAGACATTCATTTCCTCCCGACTATGGAAGAAATGGAAGTAAATCAATTTCCCAAGGCATACATTGCAGGATACCAGTCTATTCACATACAGCTATAATACAAAGAGCTTTCCAGTCATATCTTTCCCCTCCACATCAATTTCCATCATTATACATTTAAACAAATATTTAGTGACATTATTCTTTTCATTCTCTCCCAACTTAAATTTGCTGAACATTATCTAAAACCAGCGTCATGGATCATGTTTTATCAGCCCAGTTCGCTCTAAAAGAGGAAACTATGCATTGCCTGTACAAATTGAAGAATGATCCTGGTTTTCAT
>JAGVVM010000492.1:0-52536 GCA_019149425.1 Psidium friedrichsthalianum | reverse complement strand
CTTTTAACTGAAAATTTACTCAGTAAAGGAGGGCAAAACATCATCGTATCATCACGGTCACATGCTAGGCTGCTGAAATTTAGGACACAATAAATGGTAACGTTGGAGAACCGCGCTCCCTGATGCACCTTCCTAAGTAAAGAAAAAGAAAATATAGCAAACGAAGTCCAAAATTCTAAATATCATATAAAAAAAGAAAGGGAAGTAAGTTAGCGAAAAAAAAAAATAATTGCCCGTGCCATTTCGGTGCCTCTTTGAATGGTAAAGCACAGCTTCCACTGATATCAACTCAAGAAAATCTGCAATTCGAAAACCAGCTCCACCCAAGAACTTTCCATTAATAGCAAGAACTTGACATAATCAGGAAATTCAAATGCAAATGCACACAAGACCAGGATTTTCCACAGCTTACTCTGCATAAATGATCAAAATCTCTTGTATATTAACCGGTCGGGCTATTTCAACTCCATGTACAAGTAAATTCACCTCATTTAGAAGAAAGAAACAAAAATGCCCTTAGTCATCCAACTAAAATTTACAGTAGCAGGTGCTAAATTTGCTCGGTTTTCCTCGTCGTCATAATTAAGAATATCACGTGTCTATTTTTAGATATAGTGTATTTTCACCACTATTTTTCTTAATTAGGTTTACAGTTGCATGTTGATCAGCCTCCTCGATGAGAGAATTTCCCAGAAAACCTGGTTTTTTCCACATAGCCTAGCAAATTATGGGCATCAACAACTTTCTAACACAATCAAATATTTATTATTTTTAAGTATTATTATACATACCACCGCCAACTCTTTCTTATGAATTATTTTTCACATGCGCATAATGGATGACCTGATTACATAAAAAAAAAAGATCTTAAAAGATTTGCGACAGCAAAATGCGTGAATAAAAAAGATAAATTAATTAATAAAAAATTAATAAAATAAAAATTTAAAATGACAGTTAAATTTTATTTGTTTCGGATTGAGAAAAATTAATATTCATTCATGAGATGTTTACGAAAAAAATGTCAAGGTGTCTCAATGTGCATAAATGTTTGACGTTGTTGTTTTTAGCGTATTTTTAATTAGTCTTTTAACTCTTACATGCAATCTATAAAAGCGTACCAGGAAGGAAAAAAACGCCGATCCTTTTATATATGAAAAGACTTCGTTTTTTCACAAACCAATCGGATAACAAATTCACCATAAAAGTTAACTTTAGAGGTTGAAAGAACAAAAAAAAGTGTTAGTAGCGATAAGAGCAATGTTGAATAAGAAGCTAATTTTTATTGTCTATATAATAATAAGTTCAAATTCGAGAGAAAGCCATAAAAGGATAGTAACTTAATTATAGAAATTGGAAAACATAGAATAATATCAAGAGCAATATTATCTATCTAGTGAAAATGAGATGAATCCAATGCTTGCTTAGTAAAGTTTCTGATTCTCTATTTTTCTCTTCTTTTGTTCCTCGGAACAGAAAAAGAATAGAAACTCATTTATGTACATTAATTGATATTTGGTTCCCAAGAACATAACCAGAAGTGAAAAAAAAAATAGCTTTTTTGTTCCCGAGAACAAAAGGATAAATAATGTCGCTCAATGCGACTCAGTACTACTATTCTTTACAACCATGAGTCCATCGCCGCCGGTCACCACCATCGCTGACTTTTTTTACAATCAATTGTAAAAGAATCGGGAATGAAAACTTTTAGGGACGTACAGACGCATTTTTGTTATTTTCTTATTCCGAAATTGAAATTTTGTCCATTCATCAAATTGCGCTCTTAGTATCTTTAGGTGGAAATTGCGCCGCCCCTATTTTACTATTCGAAGAACAAAACCAGTATGCAAGAAAGGAAAATATATCATAAGGAATGTATTATCTGTAGAGTATTAGTAAGCGAATTTATGTTTGCTATCTTCTGAATTTGTAAGATAAGAAAATTAGGGATGTGTGGTAATTAATGGGGCGGCTTGAACGGCACTCGGGAGCGGGTTCGGGTTTCTTACCAATGCTCCAACCATCTGCCCAAAACGGATTCCAAATTGGAGTAGAAGTATGACTACTCATATCGAATTCGGAATTGAAATTAAACTCTGTCAAAACCACAAAAAAAAAAAAAAATTCCTAGACCGTATCTTGGTCCGGGTAAAAGATCGAAGTGGCCAACTTTAAACTCCGTCAATTTGCGAAAAATGATTGATTTAAAAATAATTAAAAATGACAGCTTATATCTCTTACAACAATTAATGTACAAAAATATCTCATTTTCAATGGAAATAGTTAGAAATAAAATGTCGCACTTAATTATAACATTTTTCAGTGGATAATTATTTCGAGTAATATAAGCGATCATTTTTAGAAAATATTTTGTCAGATTGTTTATGCTCCATGAAAAAAACAGAACCTTAGTCTCAAATAAGGCCTCAAGCTCATCGCCCAGCCAAATCTTCGCGGACCGATGAGCCTGTGCATCTCATGGGCCGCAAAGATTTGGCTGGACGATGAGCTCAAGACTTTATTTGAGAGTAAGTTTGCCACCTTAAGGTGTTATTCGCGACAACCCCTTAATTTGAAACATCTCCTAATAAACATCCTCATATACAGCTTTCCCAAATTACAGAACCAGCTAATATGGTAAACCAAGATTATATTCTGAATATAAATCTCCAAAAGAAAGGAAGGAAGCTGGAGAAAAGGCGACACAGTTGCATTGCCTTTCTTACAGATGTGCAGATAAAACCATGTTTGCATTCAGTGTTGCTTATATAATGAGCAAAAGGGTCTCTTTCAACCTCGTGTCGTGACCCTGCTCCGACTCTTTCCAATAGACATCTCCTCTGTTTATTCATGCCCTGTTCCTTTTTTACTGAAACTCTGTACTGAAACTAACTCTCTGTCTCTCTCTGTGGTTTGTTTGTGAGGATGGGATTTTGGCCTTGTGACTCTGCCATGATCAGACTAGCATTCGCGCTCATTATATGTGTAACCATTTTGTCAGGTTTGTTCTGTTTTCCTCTTCTGGTAAAACAGAGGAAACTGATAGGTTCTCACTTGTTAAATGTTTTCTGTTACTCTAATGTTCCGAATGCGGAAAAAGGGAATGTCCGAAAAATCACGCAGCATATGTTTACTGAGTGTTTAGTCTTACTCATGTGAATTAATTGGCATGATGTAAACAAAAAATCAAAGATAATCAATTTTGGCTCGTCACTTGTAGACAGACTTTTTACTATGTTGCTTGATATTATTTATTCATGAGGTATTCTATTGGCTTCCATGTTAATCTGCTAGAAGCTAAAATACATTTTCCCCAATTGTTGCTATTTGGTCTGTACCAAAGAAGTGACAAGATGTTCCTTTCTTCTCTGCAGAATTTGGAGCCAATGCTTTGAAATATGATTACACAGCCAGTGTTGAGGCAAGCTTGTTGATTTCCATCCCCCAATAGTGATCATAGCAGTAATTTTCCCGACTCGAGCTCAATTCTGAGAGTTTTTGTTTTGATTGATTCTTTTTCAGTGCTTGCCTTTCCCTCATAAGCCTCAGTACAATGGAGGGGTCATCAAGAACCCAGAGCTGAATCAGGGGTTAAGAGCATGGTCCACCTTTGGGGATGCAAAAGTGGACCACAGAGTGTCTAATGGAAATAATTTCATTGTGGCTCGTAGCAGGAATCACTCGCATGACAGTATCTCGCAGAAGATTTATTTGTACAAGGACAAACTCTACACTTTTTCCGGTAACTCTTTTCCTATGGCTGTCTCGGTTGCGTGGATATTAAATTTCGTGGGAATGCGTTAATATGTTTCTGCATAAGCGTGATTCGGCGAAGTCTGATGACAGAACCTCCTGCGAAGGTTTTTCCTGTTGCGAACTTGACTTTTGTGCTGACCTGCCGATGTTGATGCAGCGTGGGTGCAGGTGAGCGAGGGGAAGATCCCGGTACGTGCTGTTTTTAAGACGATTAGCGGGTTCAAACATGCTGGTGCCGTTATAGCTGAATCGAACTGCTGGTCCATGATCAAGGGGGGCTCACTGTTGATGAATCGGGGCCAGCTGAGCTTTACTTCGAGGTGACCAACTCTTTTATGTTCACTCCTCTTTTACTACTTCAAAGGCTATGTTTGTTCCTAACTCGATGCACTATCGATGTTGTTTCTTATGCGATTTGCTCAATTACTCGTGAAAACCTCTCCGATCCTCGACATTTTTTCATCCCTAGATGTACTGAAAGTCACTTGATTTCTCAGAGCGAAAACACCTCGGTCGAGATATGGGTTGATAGTGTCTCGCTACAACCGTTCACAACAGAAGAGTGGAGATCGCATCAGGAGCAAAGCATTGAGGAGGTACAAATTTAGTTACAAGCACTTCGGTCCTTTTTGGATGGAAAGGTTTATCTGAGGGTTTATGTTTCAATCTGACTGGAAACTAGTCTGATGTTCGGTCGTCTCGCTCGATGATGATTTGCAGAAACATAGAAGAAAGGTCAGAATCCATGTAATGGGCAAGCAAGACCAGCCTCTAGCCAATGCCACCATCTCTATTGTACAAAAGAAGCTGAGCTTCCCATTTGGTAGTGCCATAAACAAGAACATCCTGACAAACACTGCGTACCAAAAGTGGTTCACTTCCAGATTCACTGTCACGACCTTTGAGAACGAAATGAAGTGGTACGCCACCGAGCCAACCCAAGGCCACGAGGACTACTCAGCAGCAGATGCACTGCTCAAATTCGCGCAGCAACACGGCATCTCAGTCCGTGGCCACAACGTGCTGTGGGATGACCCTAGGACCCAGACTTCATGGGTGAATTCCCTCTCGGCAAGCCAGCTCTCCGCAGCCGTCACAAAGAGGATTAACTCTGTCATGAAGAGGTACAAGGGCCAGGTCATCGGATGGGATGTGGTCAATGAGAACCTGCACTTCTCCTTCTTCGAGAGCAAGCTCGGGCCACAAGCGTCTGCTAACGCTTATAAAGTGGCAAACCTCATCGATCGCTCGACGACTTTGTTTTTGAATGATTATAACACCATAGAGGATAGCCGGGACGGGGCATCTTCACCTTCTGCGTATGCCAACAAGATAGGAAGCATTCAATCTTCGGGCGGCCGGAATTTGGGCATTGGACTCGAGTCTCATTTCAATGTGCCCGACCTCCCTTACATGAGATCCGCCATTGACACTCTTGGAGCTAGGGGACTACCAATGTGGTTGACCGAAGTCGACGTGCAAAGTGGACAAAATCAGGTGAGGCATTTCACATCTTTTGCCGTCACCAAAGTTTCAGTGTTAGGAGAAAACTATACTTTGTTCACACATATCATAATTGGATAGTCATCTTGACAAATTTTTTCTGGTGCATTGTCTGAGAAGGCAATGTACCTGGAGCGGGTGTTGAGGGAGGCACACGCTCATCCAAAGATCAACGGAATAGTACTGTGGACCGCGTGGAATCCGCAGGGGTGTTACCGGATGTGTCTGACGGACAACAACTTCCGCAACTTGCCAACCGGCGACGTGGTTGACAAGCTGTTGAAGGAATGGGGCGGGGCCGGGCAGGTCTTGTCCGGCACGACTGGTCCGGATGGTGCCTTTGAGGCCTCGCTCTTTCATGGCGATTACCATGTGACCGTCACTCAGCCGGGGCAAACAGTTCATATGTTGTTCAGGGCTTTGAGGTGGCTCCAACAGAGACTTCTCACCAGAGATTAATTCTTCGAGTGTCTGATTAGATGCTGCTTTGGTTGGTGTAATCTGATTTATTCCGGCAGTGAAAATTTGATTGAGAGATTTTAGAGCTCAAAGCTGATGTTGAAATCATTTTTGGGCTTACCGAAATCAATGAAATATCTAAATAAATGGTGTATAAAAGTTGGAACGGATAGGAAACTGACTAACTATTAAGTCTATTCCCCATAACACTGCAAAAACTTCCACAACATAGTAAATCCTCCATTGTTAAAGCTGAAGATACAAAATTTCCCTATAACCCTTTTGTCAAACAACCGGCTCATTTCAACTTTCTCGATCGGCCAATCCATCTTGTAAATCCATGTTTGTATCCACAACATTGCCCGTTCTTATCGGCCTAAAGAAATATCCTTTCTTTACTTGAAACTTTTAAAGACGCGCTCCAAAAGATAATATGATGCTCCTCATCTTCTTCGAGATACTAAGGGTTTGTTAGACAACGATTCTGATTCTCTGATTCTGTTTTTTGAAATAAAAAAGGATCAGAAACGTGTTTGGTAACGTAAATAATTTTGATTCCGTCCCCGAGAACAATTTTGGAGCAAAAAAAAAATTAATTATAAAAAAAGAATCACTTTTGAGAATCACAAAGAATAAAGTCTCAGTTTTTTTAAAAAGATTAAGTCCACTTAGGCTTTCACGTGAACTTATGAACTTTAAAAAAAATTAGATTTGAAAATTTACTAATAACTAATTTTTTAAATAATTTTTTTAAATTAAATTTAAAATTTAACAAAAATTTTAAATTTTTAGAAAATTAGGGAAAATAAAAATATAAAAAATGAAAAAAATGAAAAAAAGGGGGGAATTAAAATTAAAAATATTTTTAAAGAGTTGAAAATTTTTTAAAAAGAATTCTTGCCACGTGGTTGTTCTTGGAAACAGAAATTTTGAGCAATTATCAAACGCGTTTCGATTTAAGAGTAAAAATTTTGTGCATATGCCAAACGCGTTCTAATTTTTCTAAAAATTATTAAAGGAACAAAATCAGAATTATTTTTTTTTTAATCAGAGTCGTTGCCAAACAAGCCTTAGGAAAATTGGTGTGTGGATTCTAATGGCTTTTCCATCCTTTTCTTTTATTTTCTTTTTCCTTTTAGTTCCCCTGGCTGGTGCGAGCTTCGTGATATTCAATTGATCGGGGCAAATTTGACATGAAGAGGTAGAAATTACCGAGAAAAAACTAACATGGCCATGGAAAAGAAGTGAAGCACACATGGCGTGCGTGCACATTTCAAGCCGTTGCTTGAAATGTGCACGCACGCCATGTGTGCTTCACTTCTTTTCCATGGCCATGTTAGTTTTTTCTCGGTAATTTCTACCTCTTCATGTCAATTTGCCCCGATCAATTGAATATCACGAAGCTCGCACCAGCCAGGGGAACTAAAAGGAAAAAGAAAATAAAAGAAAAGGATGGAAAGCCATTAGAATCCACACACCAATTTTCCTAAGGCTTGTTTGGCAACGACTCTGATTAAAAAAAAAATAATTCTGATTTGTTCCTTTAATAATTTTTAAAAAATTAGAACGCGTTTGGCATATGCACAAAATTTTTACTCTTAAATCGAAACGCGTTTGATAATTGCTCAAAATTTCTGTTTCCAAGAACAACCACGTGGCAAGAATTCTTTTTAAAAAATTTTCAACTCTTTAAAATATTTTTAATTTTTAATTCCCCCCTTTTTTTCATTTTTTTTCATTTTTTATATTTTTATTTTCCCTAATTTTCTAAAAATTTAAAATTTTTGTTAAATTTTAAATTTAATTTTAAAAAATTATTTAAAAAATTAGTTATTAGTAAATTTTCAAATCTAATTTTTTTTAAAGTTCATAAGTTCACGTGAAAGCCTAAGTGGACTTAATCTTTTTAAAAAAACTGAGACTTTATTCTTTTTGTGATTCTCAAAAGTGATTCTTTTTTTATAATTAATTTTTTTTTTTGCTCCAAAATTGTTCTCGGGGACGGAATCAAAATTATTTACGTTACCAAACACGTTTCTGATCCTTTTTTATTTCAAAAAACAGAATCAGAGAATCAGAATCGTTGTCTAACAAACCCTTAGTATCTCGAAGAAGATGAGGAGCATCATATTATCTTTTTGGAGCGCGTCTTTAAAAGTTTCAAGTAAAGAAAGGATATTTCTTTAGGCCGATAAGAACGGGCAATGTTGTGGATACAAACATGGATTTACCAGATGGATTGGCCGATCGAGAAAGTTGAAATGAGCCGGTTGTTTGACAAAAGGGTTATAGGGAAATTTTGTATCTTCAGCTTTAACAATGGAGGATTTACTATGTTGTGGAAGTTTTTGCAGTGTTATGGGGAATAGACTTAATAGTTAGTCAGTTTCCTATCCGTTCCAACTTTTATACACCATTTATTTAGATATTTCATTGATTTCGGTAAGCCCAAAAATGATTTCAACATCAGCTTTGAGCTCTAAAATCTCTCAATCAAATTTTCACTGCCGGAATAAATCAGATTACACCAACCAAAGCAGCATCTAATCAGACACTCGAAGAATTAATCTCTGGTGAGAAGTCTCTGTTGGAGCCACCTCAAAGCCCTGAACAACATATGAACTGTTTGCCCCTGGCTGAGTGACGGTCACATGGTAATCGCCATGAAAGAGCGAGGCCTCAAAGGCACCATCCGGACCAGTCGTGCCGGACAAGACCTGCCCGGCCCCGCCCCATTCCTTCAACAGCTTGTCAACCACGTCGCCGGTTGGCAAGTTGCGGAAGTTGTTGTCCGTCAGACACATCCGGTAACACCCCTGCGGATTCCACGCGGTCCACAGTACTATTCCGTTGATCTTTGGATGAGCGTGTGCCTCCCTCAACACCCGCTCCAGGTACATTGCCTTCTCAGACAATGCACCAGAAAAAATTTGTCAAGATGACTATCCAATTATGATATGTGTGAACAAAGTATAGTTTTCTCCTAACACTGAAACTTTGGTGACGGCAAAAGATGTGAAATGCCTCACCTGATTTTGTCCACTTTGCACGTCGACTTCGGTCAACCACATTGGTAGTCCCCTAGCTCCAAGAGTGTCAATGGCGGATCTCATGTAAGGGAGGTCGGGCACATTGAAATGAGACTCGAGTCCAATGCCCAAATTCCGGCCGCCCGAAGATTGAATGCTTCCTATCTTGTTGGCATACGCAGAAGGTGAAGATGCCCCGTCCCGGCTATCCTCTATGGTGTTATAATCATTCAAAAACAAAGTCGTCGAGCGATCGATGAGGTTTGCCACTTTATAAGCGTTAGCAGACGCTTGTGGCCCGAGCTTGCTCTCGAAGAAGGAGAAGTGCAGGTTCTCATTGACCACATCCCATCCGATGACCTGGCCCTTGTACCTCTTCATGACAGAGTTAATCCTCTTTGTGACGGCTGCGGAGAGCTGGCTTGCCGAGAGGGAATTCACCCATGAAGTCTGGGTCCTAGGGTCATCCCACAGCACGTTGTGGCCACGGACTGAGATGCCGTGTTGCTGCGCGAATTTGAGCAGTGCATCTGCTGCTGAGTAGTCCTCGTGGCCTTGGGTTGGCTCGGTGGCGTACCACTTCATTTCGTTCTCAAAGGTCGTGACAGTGAATCTGGAAGTGAACCACTTTTGGTACGCAGTGTTTGTCAGGATGTTCTTGTTTATGGCACTACCAAATGGGAAGCTCAGCTTCTTTTGTACAATAGAGATGGTGGCATTGGCTAGAGGCTGGTCTTGCTTGCCCATTACATGGATTCTGACCTTTCTTCTATGTTTCTGCAAATCATCATCGAGCGAGACGACCGAACATCAGACTAGTTTGCAGTCTCTATGGCCAGATAATTCTCCAGTCAGATTGAAACATAAACCCTCAGATAAACCTTTCCATCCAAAAAGGACCGAAGTGCTTGTAACTAAATTTGTACCTCCTCAATGCTTTGCTCCTGATGCGATCTCCACTCTTCTGTTGTGAACGGTTGTAGCGAGACACTATCAACCCATATCTCGACCGAGGTGTTTTCGCTCTGAGAAATCAAGTGACTTTCAGTACATCTAGGGATGAAAAAATGTCGAGGATCGGAGAGGTTTTCACGAGTAATTGAGCAAATCGCATAAGAAACAACATCGATAGTGCATCGAGTTAGGAACAAACATAGCCTTTGAAGTAGTAAAAGAGGAGTGAACATAAAAGAGTTGGTCACCTCGAAGTAAAGCTCAGCTGGCCCCGATTCATCAACAGTGAGCCCCCCTTGATCATGGACCAGCAGTTCGATTCAGCTATAACGGCACCAGCATGTTTGAACCCGCTAATCGTCTTAAAAACAGCACGTACCGGGATCTTCCCCTCGCTCACCTGCACCCACGCTGCATCAACATCGGCAGGTCAGCACAAAAGTCAAGTTCGCAACAGGAAAAACCTTCGCAGGAGGTTCTGTCATCAGACTTCGCCGAATCACGCTTATGCAGAAACATATTAACGCATTCCCACGAAATTTAATATCCACGCAACCGAGACAGCCATAGGAAAAGAGTTACCGGAAAAAGTGTAGAGTTTGTCCTTGTACAAATAAATCTTCTGCGAGATACTGTCATGCGAGTGATTCCTGCTACGAGCCACAATGAAATTATTTCCATTAGACACTCTGTGGTCCACTTTTGCATCCCCAAAGGTGGACCATGCTCTTAACCCCTGATTCAGCTCTGGGTTCTTGATGACCCCTCCATTGTACTGAGGCTTATGAGGGAAAGGCAAGCACTGAAAAAGAATCAATCAAAACAAAAACTCTCAGAATTGAGCTCGAGTCGGGAAAATTACTGCTATGATCACTATTGGGGGATGGAAATCAACAAGCTTGCCTCAACACTGGCTGTGTAATCATATTTCAAAGCATTGGCTCCAAATTCTGCAGAGAAGAAGGGAACATCTTGTCACTTCTTTGGTACAGACCAAATAGCAACAATTGAGGGAAAATGTATTTTAGCTTCTAGCAGATTAACATGGAAGCCAATAGAATACCTCATGAATAAATAATATCAAGCAACATAGTAAAAAGTCTGTCTACAAGTGACGAGCCAAAATTGATTATCTTTGATTTTTTGTTTACATCATGCCAATTAATTCACATGAGTAAGACTAAACACTCAGTAAACATATGCTGCGTGATTTTTCGGACATTCCCTTTTTCCGCATTCGGAACATTAGAGTAACAGAAAACATTTAACAAGTGAGAACCTATCAGTTTCCTCTGTTTTACCAGAAGAGGAAAACAGAACAAACCTGACAAAATGGTTACACATATAATGAGCGCGAATGCTAGTCTGATCATGGCAGAGTCACAAGGCCAAAATCCCATCCTCACAAACAAACCACAGAGAGAGACAGAGAGTTAGTTTCAGTACAGAGTTTCAGTAAAAAAGGAACAGGGCATGAATAAACAGAGGAGATGTCTATTGGAAAGAGTCGGAGCAGGGTCACGACACGAGGTTGAAAGAGACCCTTTTGCTCATTATATAAGCAACACTGAATGCAAACATGGTTTTATCTGCACATCTGTAAGAAAGGCAATGCAACTGTGTCGCCTTTTCTCCAGCTTCCTTCCTTTCTTTTGGAGATTTATATTCAGAATATAATCTTGGTTTACCATATTAGCTGGTTCTGTAATTTGGGAAAGCTGTATATGAGGATGTTTATTAGGAGATGTTTCAAATTAAGGGGTTGTCGCGAATAACACCTTAAGGTGGCAAACTTACTCTCAAATAAAGTCTTGAGCTCATCGTCCAGCCAAATCTTTGCGGCCCATGAGATGCACAGGCTCATCGGTCCGCGAAGATTTGGCTGGGCGATGAGCTTGAGGCCTTATTTGAGACTAAGGTTCTGTTTGTTTCATGGAGCATAAACAATCTGACAAAATATTTTCTAAAAATGATCGCTTATATTACTCGAAATAATTATCCACTGAAAAATGTTATAATTAAGTGCGACATTTTATTTCTAACTATTTCCATTGAAAATGAGATATTTTTGGTACATTAATTGTTGTAAGAGATATAAGCTGTCATTTTTAATTATTTTTAAATCAATCATTTTTCGCAAATTGACGGAGTTTAAAGTTGGCCACTTCGATCTTTTACCCGGACCAAGATACGGTCTAGGAATTTTTTTTTTTTTTTGTTGGTTTTGACAGAGTTTAATTTCAATTCCGAATTCGATATGAGTAGTCATACTTCTACTCCAATTTGGAATCCGTTTTGGGCAGATGGTTGGAGCATTGGTAAGAAACCCGAACCCGCTCCCGAGTGCCGTTCAAACCGCCCCATTAATTACCACACATCCCTAATTTTCTTATCTTACAAATTCAGAAGATAGCAAACATAAATTCGCTTACTAATACTCTACAGATAATACATTCCTTATGATATATTTTCCTTTCTTGCATACTGGTTTTGTTCTTCGAATAGTAAAATAGGGGCGGCGCAATTTCCACCTAAAGATACTAAGAGCGCAATTTGATGAATGGACAAAATTTCAATTTCGGAATAAGAAAATAACAAAAATGCGTCTGGTACGTCCCTAAAAGTTTTCATTCCCGATTCTTTTACAATTGATTGTAAAAAAGTCAGCGATGGTGGTGACCGGCGGCGATGGACTCATGGTTGTAAAGAATAGTAGTACTGAGTCGCATTGAGCGACATTATTTATCCTTTTGTTCTCGGGAACAAAAAAGCTATTTTTTTTTTTCACTTCTGGTTATGTTCTTGGAACCAAATATCAATTAATGTACATAAATGAGTTTCTATTCTTTTTCTGTTCCGAGGAACAAAAGAAGAGAAAAATAGAGAATCAGAAACTTACTAAGCAAGCATTGGATTCATCTCATTTTCACTAGATAGATAATATTGCTCTTGATATTATTCTATGTTTTTCCAATTTCTATAATTAAGTTACTATCCTTTTATGGCTTTCTCTCGAATTTGAACTTATTATTATATAGACAATAAAAATTAGCTTCTTATTCAACATTGCTCTTATCGCTACTAACACTTTTTTTGTTCTTTCAACCTCTAAAGTTAACTTTTATGGTGAATTTGTTATCCGATTGGTTTGTGAAAAAACGAAGTCTTTTCATATATAAAAGGATCGGCGTTTTTTTCCTTCCTGGTACGCTTTTATAGATTGCATGTAAGAGTTAAAAGACTAATTAAAAATACGCTAAAAACAACAACGTCAAACATTTATGCACATTGAGACACCTTGACATTTTTTTCGTAAACATCTCATGAATGAATATTAATTTTTCTCAATCCGAAACAAATAAAATTTAACTGTCATTTTAAATTTTTATTTTATTAAATTTTTTATTAATTAATTTATCTTTTTTATTCACGCATTTTGCTGTCGCAAATCTTTTAAGATCTTTTTTTTTTATGTAATCAGGTCATCCATTATGCGCATGTGAAAAATAATTCATAAGAAAGAGTTTGGCGGTGGTATGTATAATAATACTTAAAAATAATAAATATTTGATTGTGTTAGAAAGTTGTTGATGCCCATAATTTGCTAGGCTATGTGGAAAAAACCAGGTTTTCTGGAAATTCTCTCATCGAGGAGGCTGATCAACATGCAACTGTAAACCTAATTAAGAAAAATAGTGGTGAAAATACACTATATCTAAAAATAGACACGTGATATTCTTAATTATGACAACGAGGAAAACCGAGCAAATTTAGCACCTGCTACTGTAAATTTTAGTCGGATGACTAAGGGCATTTTTGTTTCTTTCTTCTAAATGAGGTGAATTTACTTGTACATGGAGTTGAAATAGCCCGACCGGTTAATATACAGAGATTTTGATCATTTATGCAGAGTAAGCTGTGGAAAATCCTGGTCTTGTGTGCATTTGCATTTGAATTTCCTGATTATGTCAAGTTCTTGCTATTAATGGAAAGTTCTTGGGTGGAGCTGGTTTTCGAATTGCAGATTTTCTTGAGTTGATATCAGTGGAAGCTGTGCTTTACCATTCAAAGAGGCACCGAAATGGCACGGGCAATTATTTTTTTTTTTCGCTAACTTACTTCCCTTTCTTTTTTTATATGATATTTAGAATTTTGGACTTCGTTTGCTATATTTTCTTTTTCTTTACTTAGGAAGGTGCATCAGGGAGCGCGGTTCTCCAACGTACCATTTTATTGTGTCCTAAATTTCAGCAGCCTAGCATGTGACCGTGATGATACGATGATGTTTTGCCCTCCTTTACTGAGTAAATTTTCAGTTAAAAGGTCTGAAATAGGACCTCTTTTTATAGGAGAAAATTATCCAAAAAGCCCTACATACGAATTTTACTGCCCCATTAATCACCTGGATACATAATTTCCTTACTTTTTGGAACAAATTCTAAAGATAGAAAAAAATTAATTCGCTTACTCGTATGATATTGAGGTATATTCTTGATGTTGTTTATTTTTCAAAGCGGAAGCAATTTTGCATGAACAATAATATATTATAGTGATATATTTCTTTTGCTTGCATACCAATTTCGTTCCTTGAATGGTACGGTAATATGGGTGGGGCTATTTCCACTTGATAGAAGACTAAATTATTTCCATTTTTTACAAGATAGACAAAATCACCCTTGGTAGTTTCTATATTTGTACATTTCCTTCTCTTTAGTTACGTTCCTTTTATAGCTTTCTCTCAAATTTAAAGTTATAATGGTACAGAAATAAACATTAGCTTCTTATTCAACATTACTCTTATCACAACTTATCCATTCTTTGACCTTTCAATTTCAAGGAAAAAAAAAACGAAGTCCATTTGATTATCAAAAAATTGATATGTTTTATTTTGCATCAATACACTTTTACAGAAAAGCATACAAAAGAGTATCTAAAGATACACTAAAAATAATGATGTCAAAGGCACCTTGATATTTTTTTCGTAAACACATTACGAATGATACTAATTTTTCTCGATCTACTGCAAATTCATTTAATTGTGTTTTTAACTTTCTATTTTGTGCAAATTTTTTTATTTAATTAATTTCTATTTATAAATTTACGCATTGGGGAATGTAATAGTCGCCACATTCCGACAATCCTTTAAGAGTTTTTCTATTTAATCAGTCATCCATTTTGTGCATACGAAAGAAATTGATAAAAAGACAGAGTTTGGAGGTGGAGAAAACTAGGTTTTTAGGAAAGTCGATCTTCGAAGAGGCTAATATGTAAAATGGAAAATTTTAAGTGGAAAACTTCTGCTTTTAACATGCATGATGATAATTGACCAAAAAAAAATCCTTCATAATGCACATTTAAAGTTCTTTCAAAGGATTCCGACCAAAAAATAAAAGAAAATTTTCAAAAAAGGCCTCAAATGCTCTCATTTTCTCAAATAAGAGTATAAAGTGGACTTTATTTAAAATAAGGGTCTAAAATATCATCATTATTTCAAAGAAGGGTCTAAAGTAGTTATGGTTATTTAAATAAGGGTCTGACCTTGCTGGCCGGATCGCCGACCCAATTTTCCAGCTGATTAGGGCATTTTTGTCAAATATAAGTTTGATCTATTTTTGTGTTAAATTAAATTTAAAAATAAAAAAGAGTAAAACTAAAAAATATGTTAAAAATAGAAAAAGGAAAAACTAAATAAAATAGTAAATGGCAAAAAATGCCGCTACCTAAAGTGACTCAGGTTCTTTTTTAGATTAATATGGTCACTTCATGCTCTTATTTAAACAATGTGCATTTCAAACCTTATTTGAAATAAAGTCCACTTCAAGCTCTTATTTGAAAAAAATAAGGGCATTTTGATCTATTATTTGATTTTCCAAAAAATAAATATTCTTTTTTTAAATAAAACACTTGTGTTCTCAAAATGCATGACATTCAAAAACCCTGTCATAATTGTCACACATCAATATTGTCTTACATTTTGCAAACATCAATAATCCAGAAGATGGAAAAAATGAATTCGCTTACTTATTACTCTAATGAGTATATTTTATTATGTGATTTATCTTTCAAATCGGATAGGAAAGATGCATCAAGAGAAATTTACTCGAGCATTCTATTTATGTCTCTTGCATACACGTTTCGTTCTTCGGACAATAATATGATATCAAGAATATAATTCACGAGAAAGTAAGTCCTTAGACGTGGGTTCTTTTTATCGGAATCACACAAAATATTCTTTTGAAAAAAATAAATATAAAAGAGGTTTTTATAAAAAACAGTATATAGAATTAAGAGGCAGACGCTTCACCGACTTTCCTTCAGCGCTGTGGCTCCGAGAGGTCTCTCTCGGAACCCAGGTCTGGAGTTCGAAAGTTGGTAGAGAGAGAGACGAGAGAGAGAGAGAGGAATTATACGTGTGAGGTATTTCAAAATACCTCTGTTTTGCTAAATTTTATCTTTTGCAAAGATCTTCCAGTTCAAGAACATATATTTTCTTTTTGGGCCTTCGTTCCTGTCAAGATCTTCTTGTTACGATGCCGCGTTTCCGAGTTGAAAACACTCCGCCTTCTCCTCCTTTTCGTCTGGATGCGATGACATGGTGAGGCTTGACCCGGCGATCCTTGATTTGCCACGTGCCCATCATCTCTAACTCAGCCCGTTCTCAGTAAAAGCATCGGTGTCATTGTTAACGTTCTTCAATCTTATCCGACTTTCTTTCGCGAGTCTCCGGCGTTAGGACCAGATTTGTTTCTTGGAAGACCAGAGTCAAAATTCCAGCAAATGAATGCGCCTCTGATACCCACCTCCAAATTCCCACAAAACATCCAAAAAAATTCACTCGAGAGCCCGAATTTCCAATCCATCAGTCGCACCAATCTCCCAACTAAGAGCCACCGAACTTCAAGAACCGCCCAAGAACCGCAAAGCAGAGGCCACCGCCGATAACTTCCCAACCATGACCGACATAATCAGCGCCTCAACAGCGCAGAACCTTGACATGAGCTGAAAACGCTGGACCCTTTTTCAGAATCACGGCCAGGAGCTTGGACGCCCAAAGAGAGCTCGGGAGGGCCGAAGGTCTGATCAGGGTCTGGACAGGAGGAAGATTCTGCACCTGGATTCAATCAGGTTGAGGAGAGAGACGCTGGGGATGGAGAGATCCATATTTGGGACAGGGCTGTTCATTGGAGCTGTGGCCATAAGGCATGGGTACGAGTGTGGTTGCAGGAGGGCTGAATTGCTGGCCATCAATGACTCGGATCTTTACCATTCCAAGGTTCCTTTTGTTTCTCTCTTTCTGGTTCACGTTCTTGATGAGTTCCTTCAGATTCGTCCCTTGGTGAATCATAGAACTGCCTTATGAATGTCACATGAAGTTCGGATGGATATGAATACCCCTCCACCTCTCTCTCTCTCTCTCTCCTCCGAATTGAATTTGATTGCACGATCATGGTTAACTGATAATGCTCTTACCCATTTCTTAAAAATGGTTGAATTTGATGGAAAGGTGAAAAAAGAACTCATACTCTAACCTGTATCCCAAGTCAAGTTTTTTTTAAGGAAGACACGGATTATTATCAAATAAAGAATTCCATCTATGTGATGAACCGCGGCCACATAATAACTATGCCGTTGTTCTAAGTCACGAGGCATGGGCATTCTCATTCCAGTGAAAAGTAAGCCACAATTTGCCCAATTGTTTTACCAAAGATATCAATATTACCTGAAAATGCATAGCCAAAGGCTTGCATATCTTCAATTTTGGTTAAGTGTCTGAAATTTTTTTCTGTGATAAAGCTGGTCAGGTTTTACACGAGAATCGGGTTCAAGGCAGTGCATGAGGTGACGGGATCGACAGTGGGTGACATTGCTCACATGTTGGTATGGGGCGGAGTTGGGACCAGGATGAATGCCAACATTGAGGACCTTCTAATCAAGTGGTGTACCCGTTTCAAGTCCCAGAAATGATTCTTCCTTCAACTTCTCTGCCTCTGCAATTTCACTGAAGCAAACCAAGATCAATGCTCAAGGAATGTAAAGCAAGTGAAATCTGTGAAGCTGAAGCAAATACTGATTCATCTGTCCGAAACTGTACAGGCACAGGGTCTTTCTTTTTCTCTTCAGTTACTTTGGCGTTTATTTTGTTAATAAGTCACTCTGTGCGCGTCTAGAAAAAGGAAAGAGAGATTGCCTGCATCATTTCCCAGTCCCCTGTATGTCAATCTTACGTGATCTGCAAGACTATAAAGTGTGCGAGTGAATCCGCCCACGTAACTGCTTCCATACTGGATGTTGAGTTATTAACCAGTATTTGTTCGGTAAGCCAAAGTACGGGTACTATGCATTAACTCGATCTCAATCTTTCATACAATGAGGCAAAACTACTGACCAATCAAATCGATGCATCAGCTGAATAAGAAGGCTCGATACAAGGGAACCAAAGAAAGAAAATCTAGAAACGAGTAAGAAAATCAATACGACATCAAGCACATTGCAAACCCTTCATCTCGATCTTGTCCTCATCCTCTGCTCGGGAATGGGGCAAAGTATCAGCAAGACTGGAAAATCCTTTTGTGGCATCGCTTCTCAGCAGAAAGGACGCAAGAGCTTATAAACATTAGCCAATCATATCTCCTGCAACTGCTAGTCACATCAGCGGCCGGGGATCGGGAGTTTCTACTCATATTAGGTTGTTAAACCATGGTTCGACAACTGGTAAAGTCTTTGAAATGGGCAACTTGTAATCCTCAATTTGTGAGCCGTCCAGCTGATCTACTGTCTGAGAGCTTTGTCAGTACTTACTTTGTCCAAGTAAATGCAGCCTCCAGTGCTTCCTGAAAATGATAATCAGATTACAAGTGAGACATATTTTGTTTCTCGATGGAATACCTCACACAATTATGGGTTGAATAATCAGACTTCACTTGAAATAGGTTCAAACTAATTGGTTCAGCCATGAAGAGAAACTTATACCACATCTTCTCTCACCTCAAACAATTTGACAAACTCAAAGATGTATATCCTCTATGTCAGTTAGGAGCTCCGCATTAACTGAAGATCTCTTATAGGGAAGATTCACAACCAACTGACCACATGCGCCACTTATATCCTGACCCATTTGCTTACGAACTGTCGTGCGGATGTTATAAGTACCCCTAAGCACTTTCTGGAAAGTTGATACTTTGACATCACTGCTGGATGTAAAATGACTAATACTGCCGATTGGATTGAAAGGTATCAAGTTCACAACCTGTTTGGAAAGACAAATATGAAGAGAGTGAAGAATCAATGCCTGCTGGATCAGAACTACTTTATTAGAATATCTACATATGCAATCTGATGAATGACATACCACATCAAATATCTCCAGCAATTTGCCCAGTTGGTGGGCATGCTGATCTTCATCATTTACTCCGTTGAGCATTATGTACTCAATAAAGATTTTCTGCTTACTGCATCAAACAAACTACCTTCAGATATTAGTATAAACTCATGTTGAGAAACTTAAATGGGATCAAACAAATTCATAGCAGCGATGAATCAATTTGGGGTTGCAACCACTACTACCTGTTCTTTTGATATACTTGCAATGTCTCCATAAGTTTTTCCAGAGGAAAAGCACGAGCAGCAGGCATTATCTGACAACGGATGTCTTGAACTGGCGCATGCAATGATACAGCTAAGTTCACGCCTGGTAGATCATTATGAAGCTTGCTAATAGCATGAGTGACACCAACCTGCGTTAAGTACAGTAATGGTTTCAGAGTTTCTTCTGGCACAGACATCTTAGGCCTCCAACCACACAACAGTTTTTCAAAGGTTCAGAAATCTAAGGGCAACAATAATCTACTACCAAACTACTGATGTTAAAACTTCATTTAAACAATTAAAAAAAAATACAAAAACTGAAGTAGCACTGCAGGGAAATATTGAGAAACTTGTACCTGTATCCGAGCAATAAACAATGACAAATGAGGGGACCAAAACCACTCAAGATGTCTTCCCAAATCATTCTAAGAGACGGAAGAGGCAGAGAGTAACAAGCTAAGCAAATTTGCAGAGAATTCTGGACAAGTGAACTGGCACAAGTAATCATCAAGAAACTAACAAGGCATTCATGAAAAGTGAAATCACGGGGTGTATAACAAAAAGAGATAATCATACCGTTGAGACAGTTATTCTCTTTAGTGACAACTGGAATGGAGACCTGGTCATTACACGTATAGCTTCCACTACTGCAGTATAATTATTCAAAGGTCTCCCATTCCCTGCTCAGCAAATTAACAGAAGATTATGAAAGCCAAAACCAGAACAAATGCAAGATTATCTAGCACGGGAGAAAGTACTAACCATGAATACGACATTCCGTATAGAGGATATATGAGAGGCATGAACCAACTGTTCCACAATTTCTCCCGTGATAAATGGCTTTTGAATCCCATGCTTCCAGTTGCACAGAATTTGCAACCCATTTTGCAACCAACCTACAGCATTACGAGTCATAGGCATAGAAAATACATCTTCATACGAAAATTAAAAGATTGAAAAAAACGTAGCTCAATAACACAAGAATACCTGAGATGATATGCAGAGAGTGACCTGGGACCTCCTGGACGGGATTCCCACAATATTTGCCTAGTCGTGTATCGTATGTCATGATCACAGCCTCCACAAATGCCTTATTCTAGTTACGACAATTTAAACAAAGAATCAAAAAAGGTAATCCAAAATTGCGAGAAGGTTTCCACCTAACATGATTCTGGCCAATGCGGTATTGGCTTATCAAGTTCTCGCCTTTTTGCATTATTTGAACAATGGTAGGGTAGTGACTAATGAAGCACGACAACGATTCATTAAAATGCGTTACACCATAGCATCTCTCCAACATCATGACCCGAACAAAAACAACAAACCTGCAACTTGATGAGAAGTTTGGTGGTGACTTGGTCGCTAGAATCGACTCGGGAGTGAAGAGTCGAGGTCAAAGGCTTGAACTTTGAATTCAGCAGCGAGTACGCGGCGGAGGGCAACGACGGTATGTCGCTCCAATCGCAGCTAGGGTTTCGCGCCACCCATCTTCACCAAGGACAATAGACGATCAAGATTACGCTTAACAAGCGCAAAATCTAGGCACGCAAGTCTTAAATCAGAGAGCTTTGTGGAGGAAAGAGAGAAATTTACTTCCAAATGCAGGGGATGAAGTGAGAGCTGATTCCGGCCTTGTCGAACTCCGACGTGATCTCGCCGGCGTCGAACACCGAACGGTACGCCATTGGAAGGCGGAGACTTCTTCAGCGTCCAGCCTTCGACCTTTGCGTCTTTCGATTTGATTCGCTGGGAGGCTCGCCAGTGCTTGGCTGATTTTTACGGCGGTTGAGAAAGAAATTATGAGCGAACAAAATCCGAAAGTCAATAGTTTTTCTTCAATTTTTTTTAATCTAATCTTACGGGCGTGGTTGCAGAATCAGTCGCTCATGCTGGATGAAATTTAGGGTGCGCATGACAAACGTTTCTATTTTTTTATTTCTGTTCTAAACTTAATATAGGTTTGGAACAGAAACTCGTTTGGCAACGCAAATCTGTTTTTCTATTTCTGGAACAAAAATCTGTTTTGGTCCAAAATCAGAAACAAAAAATTTTTATTTCTGATAGAAATAAAAAAATCTATTTCTATTCCAGAAATTATTTCTGGAACAGAATAGTTGTCATGCGCGCCCTTATTGAATGAAATTTACTGCTGTTGCAATTAGACAGCGCAGTGCCCTGATTCGACATATTTGCATGTCAGTTGACAGAATATAGCAATCATCCAGAAACGACAATTACATATCTCAATGAACTCCAAATGACCCAAATTAGGACACTTGTGGAGCATCACAGCAAGGAATCAATCTCCTAATTGCAAGTCATACGTTCATAAATTTACTTTACTGAGGTCACAGAATCAAAAGATCCCATCTTTATGTAGAAACTAAATAAGAAAGAAAAAGGACATATCAAAGTTAAGATTACCATAACAAATCAAAGAGCCATGAAAATGGATTATAAAAAAAACGTTGGGTAATCTAAGTACCACGTACCTCATTCATATTATAAAGTCAAACTTTTCACGCTCGAAAAGATCCTTAAAGAAATTATATCCATCGTGAGCATTATGAGGACAACGAGACCGATCAAACATGATACCAATACAAGCCATAACGATGGATAAATCGCCCAATATAAGTAAAAGGATTCTACACAAGCTTCGTAGATCCCTAAATGGAAGAAACTTTCCAAATCCTCTTTTCATGAATAAATGAAAATATTACCCCATTAATTTGTGGCAATATCATTTTTACGCGTGGTTCGACCATGAAGGATCGATATAAACCAATTATGCAAGTATTCTATTGACTTTTTCGGCTATCATTCAAGCGTGCGACTAAATTCTTCAGCGGTACGAAGTCAAGTGCTAGAAAATTCACTTATAATAAATAATGCTATAAAGAAGTTCGAGATAATAGTTCCAATTATTCCTCTCATTGGATCATAATCTAAAGCGAATTTTTGTAACACATTAGGGCATCCCATTAGTAAACCGACCCGAGCTAATTCATTAGATTTCGATATTATCGACCGTTTTTTGTGTATATGCAGAAATTTTTCTCATTATCACAGTGGATCCTTAGAAAATAGTTTATATCGAGTAAAATATATACTTCAACTTTCTCCTGTCAAAACTTTAGCTCGTAAACACAAAAGGACTGTATGCACTTTTTTAAAAAAATTAGGTTCAAAATTTTGGAAGAATTCCTTACGGAGAAGGAAGTTGTTCTTTTTTTGATCTTCCCAAGAACCGATTCTACTTAACGAAGGTTATATTGAGGACAAATTTGTCATTTAGATATAGCTTCTATTAATGATCTAGTCAATTATGAATGATTGGCTATGAGATCATGGAAATGTAAATGACCCTTAAATAATGAAGAGATAACAAAAAAATTCATTCATTTTTTCATGAAATATTTCTATAGTAAGATTTAAGTTAGGGTTGATCGACCGAGTATTCCAATTTTTCTTAGAGTCCTCCATTTATGTAGGATTTGGCATGTGACATAAAGAGCCTGACTTTAGATATCATGAATGAGGTACGCCTACTTACATTACATAATGTTTTCTTATATTCCTTTTTCACAGCTCTTAATTTGTTATGGCAATCTTAACTTTAATAGGACTTTTTACTTTCTTATTTAGTTTCTACGGGAGATTGGATCTCCTGACTCTCTCCTCAGTGAATTAAAGTTAAGAACACATTATTAGAAAATAGATTTATTGTTGTGACGCTCCACAAAAGTCCCAATTTGAGTTATCTGGAGTTCATTAAGGTGTGTAATTGTTGTTTCTGGATGAAATTTAGTGCTGTCTTTGAGATTCTATCAACTAACGTGCAAATATCTCGAATCAGGGTATCGCGACGTCTAAAACAGTGGATAATTGATAGAATTAGTCGTCGTACTAGGTGAAATTTATCGAATGAAATTTACTGCTATTGCAATTAGACACCGCAATGTCCTGATTCAACATATTTACACATTGGTTGATAGAATCTCAGAAACAACAATTATCCAGAAACGGCAATTACATGCCTCAATGAACTCCAAATGACTCAAATTAGGACACTCGTGGAGCATCATAGCAAGATTGCAAGTCATATGTTCTTAACTTTAATTCACTAAGGTCGGAGAGTCCAAAAGATCCGATCTTTCACTGCAGGTGAGAAAATCGGATCAATCAAACCGGTGATCCGATTTCTAGTTCTAGAGGGCGGTGGTCCAGTTTACGATTCTTAAAATTGAAACCGATGATGGCTAGGCGATCAGGTTCCAAGGGCTCAGGATTAGACCGGTTGAAATTTTTATTTTTATTTTTTTAAAAGTGACCCACAATCTGTCAAAATAAAATACTAAGATAGGAGATATTGTGTATCAGTGCTCTCCTTTGCCATGACTTTGACATGTATTTAATGCATTTACAAGAAGAAGCACAGTAGATGGTCATTTTTACGTTTTCCTTTCCTTTTCTTTTTTGCTCCTAAACCATAGCATAAATGGGGCATTTTTTTTTTTTATGTTTCCGATACAATAGAACTACGTGGGAACCATACTGGACCAGTTAGTCAATCCAGTCTGGTTCTCGATTCTTAAGAGAAATCGGATCGGATCGGGAACCGATCGCCCCTATCTTTCATATAAAGAAGTAAACAAGAAAGTAAAAGGGCATATCAAATTTAAAATTGCCATAACAAATTGAGGGCATAGAAAAAGGATTATAAGAAAACATTACGTAACATAGGTATACATACATCATTCATATTATCTAAAGTCAGACTTTTCACGCTCGAAAGGTCCTTCCAGAGATTATAACATCGCGAGCATTATGAGGACAACGAGGCCGGTCAAACTTGATACCAATACAAGTCGTGGCGATGGATAAATCGCCCGATATAAGTAAAAAGACTCTACACAAGCTCTCGTGGATCCCTAAACGGAAGAAACTTTCCGAATCCTCGTACATGGGATGCTCAACTACGTATGTGCAACCTCAAAAGCTTGGGAGCAGAAATACGAACAACCTTGAGTCTCCTCCACTTGCATTGGATGCGAGACAGCTCCTCAAGCGAAGGGATAAGAAGAAGCTTCTCCACTGAACTGTCGTCCCCGAAATTGACATCAACCCACGCTTGCGTCAAAACTGTGACATTTTTCAGACAAACTGAAAAAGGGCGCCTCAGTTTATGCGATGTGAGCAGACAGAACTTGGTCAGTGCTTCCCAGTTAAAGACACACTTTGGGCAACACATATTCGAGCAATTCTCCATATTAGGGCACGTGAAGCTTCTCGACTCCGCGATTAATCGCCGCTATAATCCGAGTATGGATGCGAGATCTATCAGAAACATGAACTAGATTGTCGCAGAAGAATAGCGCATGAACTAGAGTTATAAACAAAGTATAAACACCAAAAATAAAATCCCCTCTAAAAATAGGGCTCGATACCCAAAAAAAAAAATCATCGACTTGAGCCACGGTCTCGATTATATCCAAAACTTTTTTTTTTGTCTTATAAAAAGCTCCAACCTTGGCATCTATCTCAATTACATCCAAAACTTTTTTTGTCTCATAAAAAAATCATAACTGTTACTTTTGCACCAATTTTATTGGTTTGATGCCCAAGAAAGCCTCAACTTTAGTATTTGCCCCAATTATATTTTAAAAAATATTTCATGAAAAATCTCAAACTTTTATTTTTGGCCCAATTCTACTACTACGAGCCTTCCATCTATAATTACTATTAGTTAATGTTACGTAGCTCGAATTTTCTCGCCAAACTTACTAATGAATTTTTTAAATTAAAAAAAAGCAGGCTTTAAGGACGATGAGATTTGAGATCGTTTGTCCAAATAATTAAATCTTCACGTCTAGCCATTTTTTTGGGCTGTTGAGTGTCGAGGAGAGTCGAAAACGCACCATATTGAGTGGCTCTATATTTCCCGGCAACGTGTAGAGGAAGCGGACAACAGTTGCTCGATTTTTTCATTTTAACTTTGCTGAGGTGTAATTTTTTAATGAAGTGAAAATGCCATGTTGAATTAACTAATACTAATGGCTAACGATGGTAGAATTTGGATAAAAGTAAAGGTTTGAGATTTTTTGTGAGATAAAAAGAAGTTTTGGATATAATTAGGACAAATGCTAAAGTTATGAGTTTTTTTTTTGGTATTAGGCTGATAGAATTGGAACAAAAGCTAAAGTTTTTAGGGTGTTAGGCTAGTAGAATTGGGATAGAAGCAAAAGTTTGGGATTTTTTATGAGGCAAAAAAAAAAAGTTTGAATAGAATTGGGAGCTAAAGCCGAAGTCTTTTTGGGTATTAGGCCCTAAAAATAGAGGGCCAAATAACTTTTAATTTCCCTTCTATTTTATTTTCTCGCTTCAGGGTTCAATCAACATCAAGATACCTAATCTGTGAAGCCCCAAAATCGCTCTGAATTAGATTTCTTGTTCTGAGATTTAACCTCATCCGACAAAGATCCAATCTTTACGGGCTTCATCAGACAATTAAGCTGAAGCCTACTCGGACCCGGATTTCGACCCGGAAGCTGCTTACAAGTCGGGTAGGAATCTCTAAGCGGAACTGGAGTATCTGAGACCTCAAGCCACCTCCTTCGCCTCCGCAAAGTAATTTATTTTGCATGTTGTCCCAAGCTCAGCTATCGACATCCCGTGTTTTTCGGTTGAAAGCCATCACGTTCTTGTCAGCGTTCCCCTGTTTTGCCATTCACAGAGCATTCAGTGAACATGGCACTTCAGAAGCGTAAGTTTCTTCTCCGCAGAAGTCCGTCAAACCAATTTGTCTGAAAATAGTTAAGGATGTGAAGGCAAAAAGCATTGCTGAACGTTGCAGGTTCGGGCCGGGCAAGGAAAGACGACGGGTTTGTGCATCGGGACCTCGCGGACGGGGAGAGGGCGAAGTCGCGAGGAAGAGGACACCGAGAATGCCGAGGCCGACGTTGACTTATAACTTGGAGGAGTTGTTCAAGAAGAAGTAGGCAACTTTTATGTTATGTGCTTTACGGTTTTTTCTATTGTCGTTTTTTTCTCTGTTTTTGTGTGATACGGTGAAGGATTTGGTGTTTAATGGTTCAAGGGGGTCGGTTAGAGAAGATGCATTGACCTCTATAATCCAGACATTCAACCAGCAGATTGAGTATGAATTCGTCGAGAATAAGTGAGTGAATCATGTGTCTCTCGCGTTCATGGTGCAATTCCCAAGTTCTAATTTTGCAGTTTATGTGAGCATTATGTGTGCTTTGCTTTGTTCATCAAGAGCGATATGTTAACATGGTCATCTGTTGTTTCTGTGTTTTTCCTTCGAAGCTTTGCTACTTTGCTCTACCGATTCCTGAATTGTGTAAAGAATGGTTCGTCCAAGGAGGTGGCCTTAGCATGTCGTGCAATTGGTGAGTTAGATTATATACGTTATCTGTACGTACATGTATAAAACATATATATATATATATATATATATATATATATATATATATATCTCGGTAGATTTGGTAACTGACGAGTGCCTTACTTGATGTTTCTATGTAGGATTGCTGGCGATGACAACCAAATGCAGAGACAAGGCTCGTGAACTATACGAAGAATCTGTTCCCTTATTTTCCAAGGCACTTGAATCTCATTCCAAGAAATACTCTTATGAGGTACTTCACCGAAAAAGCGGATCATGAGCTGTAATGTAGTCTTCTAGGTCGAGACACATGGAAATCGTCAATTGAGTTTCAATTGATTCTGTAGGATGGAAAATTAACTTTGTGATCACATATGCAGATGGTGAATAGCTTGGTGGTGGTTACCTACTTCTGTGCAGATGCTTCGGTGGAGACTGAAAAGTCTATGCAGATTCTATGGGATTTCATTCGACAAGAAGGTGGCACGAATGTATGCTACAGCTAAATTGAAACTCAGTTGTCTCTTCTAATAGTGATATAATTGTGAAAGCAGCAAAATTTTCATTGGCTTTATACGTTTATTAGATGCAATTCAATCAATGGCGTTCTTCTTAAAGAAGGCAAAGCCTGAAGCTTTAGTACTTGCTCTTTTTGTTGCTTAGATATCTGAGGATGCCAATGCAATTTCCATTCTTGTTGCTGCAATATCTGCATGGTCTTGCTTGCTCTCAACGTTGGATGGATGGAGAGTTGATGGCAAGCAATGGAAGGGGTGAGTGAGGATATATCCAACTTTCTTCTCATGTTCATGTACTGTACACACTAATCGCTGCAATTGCTTAACGGATGCGGTAGCATTGATTTAATTTTCCTTAACCAATGTTGAATTGCTATTCTTTTAGTCGATCAATCTAATTTATAACTGTAATAATTGGGTTTATTTTTATTTCTTTCTCATTTGGTTCAGGGCTATACCTTACTTCTTGAGCCTACTAAAGACCAACAATATTGAAGCCCTTCAACTGGTAGCATGTGAAGCTTTGTTTTGATACTGGAAATTGGATCTCTCTGTAAGTTCTCTGACGAAACCGAGGCTTGCGATGACATTGTAAAGCTAGTGAGGAGTACGGTCTGCAGCATAAATCCAACCTTCATCAAATATTCGGAGGTAACAACCTTACTTAACATAGAGCTGGACTTGGGGTTTGAGTTTGAGTTTGATTTGAAGTTCTTGATTTCAGGAAGACAAATTCCCAAAGAAGACTTTAGCAGTTGGCAGACAAAGAGTAGTCTTATCAACATGGTCAGAGTTAATACAGGTACCATTGCTGCTTTGTAGCTCCTCTTCTTCGTCTAATATTTCATTGAAGAAAAGGCTGCTTATGATTCACCAACATTTTGATTTCAATGACTTGACAGCTAAATTTCCTGAAGCTGTTTTTAGGACAAGATGGATTCATTACACATATGCTCGTAAGTTTCTGATCTTTAGTTTCTAAAGTCGTATTTCCTCTTTTTCTGCTTTATGAACCATAATGATAGCTGGCATTTTTTTCTCTCTCCAAACAGGGAAACAAACTCCTCAGAGACGTTTTTGAGTTTATTAACCAAGACAGACCTTCAGGCACTCGACTTGACGTACCAGAAAGAGAAGAGGTTCGCAGGATTGTTGATCTCTTGTATTGACATAATTGCAGAATTGCTAATCTCTTATGAAGACATAATTTACAGTTTCTAGCTCAAAAAAATCTTTAGGCGTGCGGTAAAGCAAAGCTGACCCCCTATTGACAATTTACAGGTGGTTAAGCAATACATGCTTCCAGGTCGAAAGCCCAAAGCTAGAGATAAAGCAAGAAGCAAAGAGATCGATCTTTCTTTCTCTTCCTGCAAGGCAAAACTAGTCGATCATGTACTAAACCGAGACCATGCTGACAAATGCAGTCCTCGTTTCTCTCGGTTTAGAGAATTTTCTCGTCATTTATTCAAGCGACGTAACTTTTTAAACACAAGTAGCAATATCCAAATCATGATTTCCTTAAGCACTCGTTTGCAGCCTTTTCAGAAGGGGACAAAGAAAACTCCAATAGTTTCTACAAATGCATTCCTAAGTTCCTACCTACGAACCAGGATTTGAGGAAATTTTTCTTTGTTTTAACGAAGAGGAATCTTAACTATTTCACTATCAGATTCAGGAATTAGCCTTCTACATTGTAATGCAGACTTGTGACATTTTATTTGCATCTCCTTTTCAGAGAATGAACAAGTCGGCAAATTCTGCTAAAAACAAAGCAAAGACACAGCTCTTGAACAAGAACCGAACGTTGTCAGAGGTAGGCTCAATCCGAACTCCACTGCTTGCTATTTTGCTCATCTCGAGCGTCACATTGGATCAAACGACGATACAAGACCTGCACTTTCAGCTACTTCACCTGATTATGCACGTGAAGGCCTCAATCTTGCTGCTAACCCCTCATCCTTGGATTGTTCTTTTTCAAGGAAAGGAACATCGGCCATTTATTTCTGAAGATTGAAATCCAGATACTAAATGACATGCAGATTAGTTGGCAGACTCAACTGCGATTAATCATAATTTCTGATGAATATAATTTCATTTGTTTGAGTCATTTATTACCATTGTTATTGTAACACAAAATTCACTCTTGCAAACTAATACCATACTGTATCGCTTATTGGCCCAGCCAGTTTACAGAGATATGAGCAACGAGATGCCCACTTCCATCACCGCCGCTCATATAACCGTTATCTGATCAGTGAATCACACCGGAATCACATAAACCCGCGCAACCAAACGATCCACTATTCACAGTATTTCATATTATTTCCTGGTGCGCACATAATTCTATGACCCGATCCAAAGTGAAAAAAAAACAAAGCGAACACAGCTTCAGCACCTACAAGCTTGTCTTGATATTAACTGCTTTAAACGCCAAAAAACAGTACAATTTTAGATTAAAGAAGACCTCAACACTTGGACGGAAATGAATAAATATAGCCAAGGTCAGTGATTTAAACAATCCAGTGCAAGGTGCCTTGAACAGAAACAATTCGAGGCCTTAGTTCATGCTAATATAGGCCTGTATATATCAACACTGAAATGTTTCATATCTACTCCTCGAATTGTATGTGTCCTGCGATGTCGCCTGCCCAGGGGGAGGTCTTGGCCGTGAATATTCAGCAAATATTACACATACATCACACACAAGAAACTGCATTGCAGTAAATGGAAAATAACATCTCAGTAAGTTATCGTGTTCCAATTATATTCACGTGACCACCGTAGCAAACCTTCACAGGACACAAGTAAAAAGCACACATATTTATTTATTTATTTATTTTTGTTAATCAACAAGTTGAATTGCACGTAGGAATCAAAAACCATTGCTGAAAGGCCGTTAAGTCACCCACGGTCCATAGTCAGTCTAATTCTGCAGAGTTCATGGATTCAGATTGGCCTATGGCCTTGAGTTCAGTTTTGAACGTTACATCAGGAATGCACAAAATGAAAACAATTCATCAAGATCACAACAGATAGACAGAGACAAACACAAAAGATATGCAAGAAAGGAGCAGACCTTGCATCCATTCTTTTATTCCTTCTGCAGCATCCTCTATCGACGCATACTTCACAAAGGCCAAAATCCTCTGAGTAGCCATTAACCCGCATCTGTAACTACGTTGGCTGTATAAAACAAACACTGCAAGCTGCTGGACTGTTAAATAGATTGATTTCACACGTCATGCAACGGTAATAGGAAAGGATAGCGAAACACACGCACACCCTTCACCCCAGTCCTTTGAGTAATTCACAAAATGGTGAAGGCCATAAATACATGGAAAGGAGACTGAAAGTTTGCAAAAAAGAGGTTCAAAGGGTCAAGAACACGGAAAACAGTCATGCTGAATTAATACAAAATGTCAAACAAAATATTCCTTTTCCTTTATCGGCTTTCCATGGATCTGTCTACATACTGTTCTTCTCCTTTTTAAGGCACAAAAACAAGCCACTCCATGAGGCACATCGATCACTAGCCATAGTTATACGCAATCACGCACGTCAGTGTGTGCATACCCAAGTGTCGTGTGAGCCTTAGTGTGTACTATATCATTTGGATGAATAGTAAGATTACCGGAAACAACTTGGCCAAATTTTGCAACACTCCTCTCGGAGCTTCTCCGATGTTGTCCTCTTATTAAGCCCTGTAGCACAAAAAGGCAAAATCCATGAGTTCATCGATATAGCAAACATTGCATACTTCCATAATGTTCCTTCGGAACGAGGCAATAATCAATGCTGAACTTCAAGACAACTAATCCTACGAATCCTTTGAAAAGCACTGCCCCAGCATGTTTAAGACTTGTAAGAGGGAATAGCACTAATTACAGCGGCAAACTAAGCATACTTCGAATTCTACTCCTCTCAAACAGAAAAGAAGCAAACACAAAGTCTGCGTAAAAAATAAAAATTACAAGTTCAAGTACGGAAACTAGAAAAGACGAGAGACTTAACAGACACCGACGTCACAAAATGAACAGGCCAAGGAAAAATTAAGAATTTTTGCCTGGACGAAGAGAGTGTCGGAAGGAATAGGCACGGGCTTGTCGCTGGCGGCGGCGGCGGCGGCGGCGGAAGCCACGGCTGGGAGCCGAAAATCGAAGTGGAGAGAAGCCTTCTCGCGATTCCGAGTCTCAGTGCCAATTTCTCGACGGAAAAGGTTGACAGATGCTACGCTACGCAACGACGGCGACGGCGACGGCGACGGCGACGGGGGTGATGGAGCAAGCGGTAAACCCTAAAACCCTGAGAGAAATGGTTGGTCTGAGAGGTCGAAGAGATGTTCCCTTTGGGGAGGTGAAGCAGTTCGGTTCATTTTGGGGGCTTCCATGTGCTTTTGAAGCCAAAAAAGCCCAAGGGAGCTTTTTGACTTGAATGACGTATGATGAATCACCAGATATATCCATTTGCGATTTTTTCCTTTATAAAGTTACAGGATCCTTGGACGATGACAAGGTGCCACTGCTGCCAGCTCCGCTTATTATTTTTCATTCGACCATCAAGTCAGACAGGGGATACCAGGGAGTCGTGTCAGTGTTGTTGACAACCTCTTCACTGCTCGTCTGCAGGTAGGCTCCCCATTTCCTGCTCTAATTTATCGAGTTTTTTTTCCTTCTCCGTTTATAATTTCATCGTTCGCAATCGTCGATCAGTGTAGTAGCTCGGTCTGTAATGATCCAATCGATATCGCCTCGAGGAATATCAGTTTAGTGATTGCTCAATCCGGGAGTTTGCGCAATCTAGTTTCTAGAGATTTTTGACTCGTTTAGATTTCAAGGTTGAAGCCAATACCCTGCAATCAAGTTCTGATTTTGCTCATCGGGGCATGCTCTTTTATGCCGGGGCTTTATTGATATCTTCCTTCTTTTTTTCCAAATGGGAATCTCGCAGGACTGTTTCTATCGGTAGTCTAATATCTGAGATTTGACTGGGGATATGGGGAGTGCAGCTGCCGAGAAACTGCGATTTTGCATTGATAGAGGAGGGACTTTCACGGATGTTTACGCCGAAATTCCGGGTGAGGTGGACGGCCGGGTTCTGAAGCTCTTGTCGGTTGACCCGGCGAACTACGAAGATGCTCCGGTGGAGGGGATTAGGAGGATTCTTGAGGAGTACAGTGGGAAGAAAATCCCTCGCGCGTCAAAAGTGCCGACGGATAATATTGAATGGATAAGGATGGGCACGACAGTGGCGACAAATGCTCTCTTGGAGAGAAAAGGGGAAAGGATTGCTCTATGTGTGACACGGGGTTTCAAGGATCTGCTGCAGATAGGTAACCAGGCTCGGCCTAAAATCTTTGACCTGACTGTGTCGAAACCCTCAAACCTTTACGAGGAAATAATAGAAGCTGACGAGAGAGTTGAGCTTGCTTCTGGTAAGGAGGAAGATGCTCAACATTCGTCTGCGAGATTGGTGACAGGAGTCTCCGGTGAGCTCATCAGGATATTGAAGCCACTTGATGAAGAGGCTATGACTCCTCTACTACAAGGATTGTTGGACAAAGGAATTAGCTGCTTGGCTGTAGTCTTGATGCATTCTTATACTTATCCAGATCACGAAATAGCTGTGAGGAGTTTAGCCGTAAAAATGGGCTTCAGACACGTTTCTTTATCTTCGGCTTTGACTCCGATGGTTCGAGCAGTTCCTCGAGGCCTAACAGCCACTGTGGATGCATATTTGACACCTGTCATTAAAGAGTATCTGTCGGGGTTCATCTCCCGGTTTGATGAAGGGTTGGACAAGGTGAATGTGTTGTTTATGCAATCGGATGGTGGACTAGCACCCGAAAGTAAGTTTTCGGGTCACAAAGCAATTCTATCAGGTCCAGCTGGTGGCGTGGTTGGTTATTCACAAACTCTATTTGGGCTTGAGACAGACAAGCCCCTCATTGGGTTTGACATGGGAGGCACATCCACTGATGTGAGTCGGTATGCAGGGAGCTACGAGCAAGTTTTAGAGACCCAAATTGCCGGTGCCATAATCCAAGCACCTCAGCTAGACATAAACACCGTTGCTGCGGGCGGTGGGTCAAAGTTAAAGTTTCAGTTCGGAGCTTTCCGGGTTGGCCCAGAATCAGTGGGTGCACACCCTGGTCCTGTGTGTTATAGGAAAGGAGGGGAGCTTGCAGTTACAGATGCAAACCTGATTTTAGGTTATGTTATCCCTGACTTTTTTCCATCTATCTTTGGCCCAAATGAGGATCAGTCTTTAGATATCACGGCAACAACGCAAGCATTTGAGAAGCTTGCTAAAGAAATTAATTCCTATAGATTGAGCCAGGATTCATCTGTGAAGGAAATGTCTGTCGAAGAGATTGCGCTTGGATTTGTTAATGTGGCAAATGAGACGATGTGTCGTCCAATACGTCAACTGACCGAGATGAAGGGCCACGAAACAAGGAACCATGCTCTTGCTTGCTTTGGAGGAGCTGGCCCACAGCATGCCTGTGCAATTGCTCAGTCTTTGGGGATGAGCGAGGTAATAATACACAGATTCTGTGGCATTCTGAGTGCATATGGAATGGGTCTGGCAGATGTTATTGAAGAGGCACAGGAGCCGTATTCTGCTGTTTATGGTCCTGAGTCGATCGTAGAGGCTTCACGTAGGGAAGCTGCTCTATCAAGGCAAGTAAAACAAAAGCTACAAGAGCAAGGTTTCAGAGAGGACAACATTGCAACAGAGACATATTTAAATCTAAGGTATGAAGGTACGGATACTGCCATCATGGTGAAGAGGCACACTACTGAAGACGACTCCAGATTTGACTATGCTGAAGAATTTGTGAACCTCTTTCAGCAAGAATATGGATTTAAGCTGCAGAATAGGAACATCCTCATATGCGATGTAAGGATTCGGGGGATAGGGGTCACGAATATTTTGAAGCCAAGGTCCTCAGAACATGCTTCTGGTTCTCCTGAAGTTGAAGGCCATTACAGGATCTACTTTGGGAATGGTTGGCATATGGTGCCGCTCTTCAAGCTTGAGAATCTGGGTTATGGGCACAGTTTGCGTGGTCCTGCTATAATCATGAATGGGAATAGCACTGTCATAGTAGAACCAAACTGTAAAGCAACGATAACCAAGTATGGCAACATCAAAATTGACATTGAATCAGCTGTTAGTTCAATCAAGTTAGCCGAAAAGGTTGCAGATGTCGTGCAGCTGTCAATTTTCAATCACAGGTTTATGGGAATAGCCGAGCAAATGGGACGAACGCTGCAGAGAACTTCCATATCAACAAATATCAAGGAACGTTTAGACTTTTCTTGCGCTCTCTTTAGTCCTGATGGGGGACTAGTTGCTAATGCTCCTCACGTTCCTGTCCACCTAGGAGCAATGTCAAGTACAGTCCGCTGGCAGCTAGAGTACTGGGGCGACAATTTAAGTGAGGGAGATGTTCTGGTCACTAACCATCCCTGCTCCGGTGGAAGCCACCTTCCTGATATTACTGTTATTACACCCGTTTTTGATAAAGGGAAGCTGGTATTTTTCGTTGCAAGCAGAGGACATCATGCTGAGATCGGGGGCATCACTCCAGGAAGCATGCCGCCCTTTTCTAAATCCTTATATGAAGAGGGGGCTGCAATAAAAGCATTTAAGCTTGTTGAGAAAGGGATGTTTCAAGAGGAAGGAATTGTGAAGTTACTTTGTTTCCCCTGTTCTGATGAATCGGAGCATAACATTCCGGGCACCCGCAGGCTTCAAGACAATTTGTCCGATCTTCATGCACAAGTAGCTGCAAATCAGAGAGGAATTTTACTGATAAAAGAGCTAATTGAGCAGTATGGTCTTGATACTGTTCAAGCTTACATGATGTATGTACAAAACAATGCAGAAGAAGCTGTGAGAGAAATGCTCAAGTCAGTTGCTGCCAAAGTTTCATCTCAATTAAACAATGCTGGGAACAAGCATTCTGTCACTATCGAAGAAGTGGATTACATGGATGATGGTTCGAGCATACATCTTAAACTTACTATTGATTCTGTTAAAGGAGAAGCCGTTTTTGACTTCAGTGGGACCAGTCCAGAAGTCTATGGGAACTGGAATGCACCCGAGGCCGTGACAGCCGCTGCAGTCATATACTGCGTACGGTGTTTGGTTGACGTCGATATACCTCTTAATCAGGGATGTTTGGCTCCGGTCAAGATCCACATTCCAAAGGGTTCGTTCCTGTCTCCAAGTGACAAAGCTGCTGTTGTAGGAGGTAATGTTCTGACTTCGCAGAGAGTTACTGATGTTATACTCACCGCCTTTCAAGCATGTGCGTGCTCTCAAGGTTGCATGAATAACTTAACCTTTGGAGATGACACGTTTGGTTACTATGAAACAATTGGGGGCGGGAGCGGGGCTGGTCCGACTTGGGATGGTACCAGTGGGGTCCAGTGCCATATGACCAACACGCGCATGACCGATCCCGAGATCTTCGAGCAGAGATACCCTGTTCTTCTGCACAAGTTTGGACTTAGAGAAAATAGCGGAGGGGCTGGGATTCGTAAAGGGGGCGATGGTCTTGTTAGGGAGATAGAGTTCAAGTCCCCAGTTGTAGTTAGTGTTTTGTCGGAGAGGCGTGTTCACGCTCCGAGGGGGTTAAGAGGAGGCAAAGACGGGGCACGCGGAGCAAACTTTCTCATTACAAAGGACAAGCGGAGAATTTACCTTGGAGGCAAAAACACCGTTCAGGTGCAGCCAGGAGAAATACTTCAGATACTCACTCCTGGTGGCGGCGGATGGGGCTGTCGTCAGTAATTTTGCCAGTACGGAGAAAATGTTACCGTGGACTTTGTTTCTGCGTGTTAAACAATTAGGTGTATTGTCAGAGCTTCTCTCATGATATAATCATCTTCCCGATGAGCCCCTTTCTCCTCGGTCCACAGCAACAAAATATAGGACTCGTGCCAGTGCTCTTTTACTACTCTGATTGGGTTCTTTGAGCATTTTCACTTTAAGTACTTCTATCCAAATGGTAATTGAATTGAAGCATTCAGGATCCACCCTGTTGTTCCTTTGGAATGAGTTAGCTATTTGTTTCATCGTTTTGGAAACCAAAATGTTTGGGCATGTTACGACCTCAGAATAATACTCTTCAGAAAGTGAATGATTTGTTGTAGCAAGTCTTTAAGGCTCCGGAAAATAAATGATTTGAAAAATATTTTTTGAAAATGAATGAATTAAAAATATTCTCATCGGTCACGAAAAATACACATATTATTGGCGATAAAAAAATATTTTTTATTGATTAATTATTTTAAGCGATATAAGTGATCGTTTTGAGAAATATTTTTGAATTATTCATTTTTTACGTGAAACGGGATAGATTTTCAAATTTCAAAAGAGGAGACAAAAGGACTCCCAGAGCAGATTCTCTCCGGCTAATCTTATTGTATTTCTTTTCATAAACGCTAACAACTGCGCCGTGCAAAAGCTGATGTTTCTCGTCCTGGATATTCTTTTGTCAATTTGAAGCATTTTTCGGCTTTCAGAATTCGCAAAATCCAGTGAGGACAGTGGAAGGCGTCCCTTAGTTTGGAATTGTAAATACAAATATTATTTAGGTGAAAACAATCGCAACAGCTGGAGTAGCTCAGTTGGTTAGAGCGTGTGGCTGTTAACCACAAGGTCGAAGGTTCAAGCCCTTCCTCTAGCGCTCCGTTCCTGTTTTCCCTCTTTTGTTTTTTTTTTCCCCCTCTTCTGCTTTTAACTATCGGATTTCTCGGTGCTAAAAAAGAAAAGGAAGTGATTTAATCACAATGTAATGTCCCAGTAAATTCACCTTTCAGGGCAATATTGACTAACATGCTGACGAACTGATACAGATATTCAGCTCTGAAAGCATCAAGCTCTTTCCCTGAAGTCATGTCTTAAATCACTAGTCTTAGGAATTTTTCTTATTCTAGTACAAATGCAGATAAAAAAAGTGGCTTCTTCAGGTGCCGATATGAATACTAAATCGATTTCCCTCAAGCTTGTTTCATCTTCATCGCTCCCAACCGGATATTGAAGTGACGTCTCGCTCGGCGCTCGCTTGGAGAACCGACAACTAGCGTCTGCCACCCTGTGACCAGAAGTCTATTCCTGTCCTCGTCTGCCAGACTCGGCTGCTTGCACACGTCCACCCTCACTGGAGGACCGGCTGATATGACAGCAAGAATCATGGTCCTGTTTGTCACATCCGATACCTCCATCACCAGCTTTTCCTGGAGCCCCGGCAATGTCAAGTTCACTCTGTCCAACCCCTCATTCTCAACCGACGTACTAAGCCCCACCACAACAACCACAACATCGGTTGTGGCGGCCATCTTAGCTGCTTCCTCAAAAAGAGATCTGTTGCTGCATTTCAAGTCGGTGCAACCAGGCTCAAAGCTCACTGTCCGAACATACTTTTGCAGCCCTTGTAATGGACTGTTGTATCGGCAAGGTGTACCAGTAGCATAGTTGTTTATCATGACCTCTGTGGCATTAGCAGTTGGTCCTATAACAGACATGTTTTATGTGGTACTTTTGGACAGTGGGAGTGCTCCCTTGTTGGCAAGAAGGACTATCCCTTGCTTCACTGCATCTAGTGCGAAGTGTTGATTTTCGTCAGTACATACATCCTGTGGACCAAGATTTCCAAATGGGAAAGAATTTGGGACTCCGTCAAAGATGCCGAGTCTCATGACAAAGTAGTATACCAAGGCCTGATCCACAACAGACTCATCCACCTTCTCATGACTAACCGCATTTTGTGTGTACTTGCTCAGAAAATGCCCACAGATCATGTTTAAACCTGCATTCCCCAGCATAAATGTCTGCAGACCCTCAACAGGGGTATGATGTTAACGTATTTCCCTCTGAGACCAGTTGTTATGATGGCATTACTTAACATTGTCAATACCTGCTCTTAGAGCAAGGGCGACTGCATCCTCAGGTGTAGCAGTGTAGGGGATGCTATTATAGTAAACCTCAATCGAGTCGCAGTCTGAGACGATATGGCTGCTGGAGATGCAAAAGCTTAGAGATTGACTATGATATAGCCTTCATTTAGATTACTTGTTCATTCTAGTTTAAATACGTTCCCTAATGTCTCCAGTTTGCATTGTTCCTAACTTCTTGCTGGACTAGATAATAAATGATGGATTCGGCAACCAAGTTTTTTGAACAGAAACTATACCGGAAAAGTTTTATTCACTTAGCTTCATATGTCTGTAGAAGACCGGATATGATCATAAGCTGCCCTATCTGATTAAGTTTCTTTGCAAAATTGCGATTTGCTTGGTTCATGGAGAACTTCTGTGCTGTACTATGCAAAAGATCTAGAGAAAGATGTATAAGTTTCTTGTCCAGTATGATTCAATGTTGGTGGAACTTCTTTTGCTGAGGAACGCTCAGTTGCACAATCTTCCCTTTGTTGAATCAATGTGGAGAGCCCCTTAGTAAGCTGAAATGTTTTCTGTTTCACGTTTCTGCTACTTAACCACTAGTGATTTGACTGAAAGTCAATACGACCGAGAATTTGAGGATAGAAACACGAACCCGTCAAGACCCCATCGATCTCTGACCATTCCTTTGAGCAGGTTTGGATCGGCACATAACACTACTAGCACGTCCCTCCTCTATGCAGCTCCTAAATGGTGGCTGACATGTGTCCTCCAAATCCCGTTTCGTCACCTGCAAGGAGGAACTATGCTCAACTTTTTGGAAGAAATGGCACTTTATTGAAAGTTTGCAGTCCAAGCTAATGCAATTAGCACACTTATCCATACCCGCACGTCAAAATGCAATCGATCAACATTCCAACTATCAACATCATAAGCCGTATAATGCTTGCGGCAACTAGAAACCTTGAGCCTGTTGTCGGTATAATTTCCACCCCCCACCACTTCTTGTAGTCCTCTCACATAGTTCACCCCATATCTGGACACAACCAGAGGGCCATCTCCCGGTGTTTCTTGGCCACCCCCCCATCGTGGGTCCCAGAACACATCTACATTAGGGCTCAAGTATGTGAGCCCTGCTTGACCAACATTGTGCATGACTCTAGCCTCCGTCGACACAACCTGGCCCATCTTATGCCACGGTATGGCATCAGAACTTGCAGCCGAGAGTGACTGCGGAAAGCTTGTGGCCTCTGGCACTGTTCCATTGAAAAAGACGGCCCCACACTTGCTACGCCATGAAGCACCTGGGACCACCAATTGCGTGCGCTATGCAAAAGTAGAAGTTGCTCTTGTAGATTGAGAATAAGGAGATTTCCTGTTTTAGGAGTGATGATGCATAGATGCATTGGTTAAAAAAAAAAAAAAAAGAAAGCCTCTCTTTTCCTCCGCATTAGTCACCAAACTCACAATCCAAAGGTTAGTCTTGAGAGCATTCTGTGACTGGACTTGAAGACATCTAGGAAATACTTGTCATCCTAGGCCACAGTCCTAATAGCTACCAAGTCTCACAGGAGCTCTGCAACCAGAGATAGACATGAATCCTAGTTTTGATATGTTCTGTTATAACTGACAAATTGGTTCTTCAGGGAAGTCTCGCGAATTGCGAGCATGAGGAAGCTCCGAGTTCTGAGTCATAGTTATGCTATCACTAGACGATAATTCCGTCCACGCCTTTTGGCGATTAAGACATGTAATAGATGCATCCTGAAATGGTTGTCTGTCATATGACTTACATCCTAATCCCTGCTTGATCAATTTTTTTGTTCTTAAGCTGATAAAACAGAGCGACAATGGTGGCTCTATTCATCTAACCGCACCTTTTCAACAAATGCTTCTTATCGTTTAGATTTAGGTTTAAGCCTGTCGGAAGAAACTAACTGCTGTGGTCCTTGTGGCTTCCAGCATAGCACAACATCTTCAAAGTTATCACTACCGTCCATCAAATAAATAGGTTAATTCAATGTTTCGACATCCAAATCCTTAAAGATAACAAAGACCAGGGTAATCCATCCAGCCGTCTCTACATCAAATTTGGCCTTCAAAAATATAATTTTGACCAGAGTCCGCTCAAAATCCACCGGCCCCAGGATGGAAATCCAAAAGAAGTGGATAAACTCTTTAACTGTTTTAACGGCCTGTACCTCAATCGACCCATTTCGTGCAATCCCAAGCCAACTAAGAACCACAAATTCTCGTCCATCAACACTCTTTCATCTTTCAGATCTTTGCTGTGTCACAGGCTAGAACAGCTCGTTCCTGCGAATCCCTTAGGGAACCGAAAAAACAGAAAGACCATCTTTTAAGATGATCCATTTCTTGTTACAGCGCATTCAATCCCCAAAATCAAATCTTTTTCATGACCCAAGAAGGGACAAGTCAAAAAGTTCATCGTAAACCTAATTTGATTCGCGGCCTTCAATCGATTCCGACACAAAATGTCAATCTTGAATCCTGGGGTTCTTGTCAGGCTTCTTGAAGGCATGAAAGCGAAGGAAATGGCCTGCGAAGATCGAAAAGCTGCAGTGTTACAAATCAGAAGCATAATGCCTGTCTTGTCCGAAGGGGAGCTCTGGCCTAACGGGGGATTTTACGTGAAAGTTTCTGATGCTTCACATGCCATGAATGTTTCTTTGCCTCAAGAACAAGATGACTTGATCCTATGCAACAAATTACACCTTGGCCAATACGTATATGCTGATAGGATGGAGGCGTCGCATCCTGTTCCAGTGCTCAAAGGTGTGAGGCCTATTCCCGGCAGAAATTTGTGCAGTGGGGCTCCCAAAGATCTTGTTCCTCTGGAAAATCTGGTGGAGATTTGGGCAGAATCTGATCCTGAATCAATAAAAGAAATGATTGATTCTACGGAAGAGAAACCAAAGCAGTCTGTGAATGCTTCAAGGGCCAAAGTAGCTAGGAAAAATTGTGGAAGAGCCGCAAATGGCTTATCAAGAAAATGTGGTGTTGGTAGGACATTATCTGATTCAGATGGTTTGCTTGGATGGGATAAAAATAGTGATTCTGATAGCACGATATCATCATGCTCGGAGACTTCGACCACAAAGAGAAGAAGCTGGAATGGAGTGGATAGTACGAGAATAGATATTTCGAAATCTCGGATTCTCAAGCATAAATTAAAGCCCATATCAATCAGCCATGACCGCTGCAGATATGTGAGTCTCAGTATGTCTTCTTTTATAAGTACTGAGTAGAAAGCTAATGAGCATGAGAGAATTTATCCACTGTTGTGCTTGATTTACCCCTTGTCTTGTGATTAATTGCCTATTCAATTCAGTTTTATAGTTCTCTTTGTGATTGCATTGTGTATTTAGGACAGTTCATGGGATCCAACAATTTTTCTTTGAAAAATGTGCTATAAGAGTTGGACCTCATGAATTTGAAGCAGACCAAATTGATGTTTCTGCAGAAGTATTCAGATTTTAGAAAGTGATTCATCAATCATCGCCTGCAAAATGCAGATTCTAAAAGGAACGATCTTTTGTGATATGAAAACTGATGCTGATATTCCGGTGCATGCTATCTTCAATGGACTGTCAACTGATTCCTTAAAATTTACATGACTTCAAAAATCACACCTTTTCTTTTCTTTTCTTTTCTTTGGGTATCAGCAGGTTTCTCCAGTCCAATCCCTGCATGAGAGCTCTTCTGCCAGATCAAACTCCAAAAAGATAAATAAAAACATCAGTGTGGCTACAAAATCCATCAGGACATTGAAGAGTAGGAACTCTGGAACACCAAAAAAGGTGAAGTTCCCCTGGATCCAGCAGCATTGTTCAGCGCAGTACTAAACAGAACAAGAACAGAAGACAAAATTCTATGGTCCTCTCTTCCCTCATCTTTAATGAAGCTAGGCAAGGTATTGTAACCTTGAAACGTATGCAAAGTCATTTGGTTCACGCACAAAAAGACGTGAAACAATTTTCTTAATGCACTTGTTTGATTCATGTTCCCTCAGGAGGTATTAAAACAAAGAGATGCAGCTTTGCTTGCTTCTGTGGAGGCTCTTCAAGAGGCTTCCGCGGCTGAAAGATTGCTGAAATGCCTCAGGTACATGAACATAGGTATTATAGTATTGCATTTTGTATGTAAATTCTTTTTTCTTGGCATTTTTCACTGTGGATACCAGAAACAGAAGTTCACCGGTTAGTGTAAAAACTTCCTGACTATACGAGAAACAGCAAATTGTCTGACGACTCTGTTCTTTTCTGGAAATTTCAGTGCATATTCAGAACTTCAGTCATCCAATTCAGAGGAAGAGCAGCCATCAGTTGATAAGTTTTTTAAGCTTCAAGATGACATGGCTCACAGTCGACTAGTTATTCAGTCACTGACCAATGCTACTCCAACAAGAGCAGCCGAAATCGAGCCCAGTAATGCCAATTCCCCAAGGGAAGCTTTTAAGCTTGCATTAGATAGGAAAAGAAGTGCAATTTTGTGGATTAAAGCAGCTATGGCATCTGATCTTGTTCCATTATCTACGACCGCAAGATCTGGCCTTCCATCTATTGAAGCCACTAAAGCTTTCAAACGGTCTTGTGTTGGATCTGCTGACGGTGTGCCAAAAAGAAAGCACAAGAACTGTGAGGTAATGAGCGGGGTGACATCTGAGAATCACAAACTTGAATGGTCAAAAGGAAGTCCTTCAAGTGCAGCAGCTGATTTAGCCAATTCTCTGCAAGATGAATCCAGAACATTGTTTCTGGCATACGTGGAGCGGTACTTAGACGGGCTTAAGAGCCAATTCTCCATAGAGTCTATATCAAATAGCCAGACAATCCATGTGATGCGTCAGATCAAAAGAGTGAGTGATTGGTTGGACGTCATGGCGAAGAAGGAGGCTAGTTATGCAAAGATCAGATGCAGAGGGAGTTCCGAATTGGAGGATCCAGAATTCGAGGTCTACAGTAGGGTTAGAAACAAAATTTATAGGATTCTGTTGATGCACATTGAGAAAACTGCCCTGGCATGCGAAAGTACGAATACAGCTGCAGAAACTTGAGTGCTTCAACAAAGAAGCTGCTTTTGACTCCTGTAACTAGAGTGATGGACTTCCATAACCGGAGATAAAACTCCAAGTACGCATTATCCCCATTCCAATTTGTGGAAGGTTGGGGATTGACACCTTGTTTGTTTTTGCACATATGTAGCGGATGTAATTATCTTCTCCCTACTGTATCTTCTTCCACTATGGAATCGCTCGTGTTCAAATTGGTGAATTGTTTTTGGTGTATTTCTCACTCAGGATGTTACTTAGCTGTTTGATTGATCCTTCATTTCTGCTGTTACAGTGCATCTTCGTTGATAGCACACAGATCTGATTTCTGAATAGCCAAAATTTAGGATACCATGAGTAAGTTTGATTAAGGGTATGTAAATACAATGAGAATTTCTTTTGAATATGGAAGAGTTGATAACATATTCTAATTAAACCTGTGCGTACACTTCAACTAATTGCACTTCACAAAGCAGGGTCCAGTCAATTATGATGGCTAGTTTTATCATTAAAGTCGTAGTAAGAGTTACCAGCCTCATTTTTTGCTGATTAAGCAATCGGTCCTGTGAAGATTTTCTTGGAGTTTTTTTCTCCAATTCAAGAATCAAAGAAGTGTGCAGATGCAGGTTACCCTACTCTCTTTTAAGAATGTGGACGAAATGATGGATGGATAAAGAGAGATGAAAAGACTCGCAGGTTGTTTTCCTTTAATTTCTCTGTCTTCACAGAACTACGTAGAAAAGGGAAAGCAACACAAAGTTGATTGACCCTGGAACTGCTGGGTTCTGGTAAAGAATGATCACCAGAAAATTTGATTTACATTCAAGTGTAAAGTTTACACATTTGCAGATGAGAATAAAGCATATCAAATATACACCAGTGGAGTATAATCATGGGTCATTCCTTCTTAACTCGCAACTTTATACAAGACATAGAATCGGTCTCCTAGCAGGAAAACCTAGCTTTTCAAGGCGGATACTTGGCCTTTGTGGAGGAGAAAGGCTGAACTGAATTTATTCAATCATCCTTGATAGTCACCTGTCTCCCAGCAGGAACACATAGCTTTTGAGGCGGATAGTTGGCATTATGAAGGAGAGAAGGCTGAATTGAATTTATTTAATCCCCCTTGATAATCACTGCCAACGAGTTGTCCATCAACGAATCTCAGAACCAGTTAAGTGAGATTGGTCCTTCAACGGTTATAAAGCGATATGCATTATAGCAGACGGACAGAGATTCCTTCTTTTCTTGAGAATTTCATTTGCACGATAACCTCTTCCTTTACTTTACAGTGAGCAAGATTTACTTACCTTCAAATCAAGTCCAATGTCCATTCCGTTATACGCAATTGGTGCATACATCCACAAGTCATCAGAACTCAAGAGCTGTGCAAATTCACACACAAGAAAACAATATCAATGCAAATATCTTATTTTTCAGAAGCTTTGTGGTATGAAGGTGCTGTAGGATGATGTGGTATAATATACCGTAACTTCTTTAATCTTTTGGGCTTACCTTTATTTGCAGCTGTAGAAACTGAACATATTGAACAGCTTCTTCAAGCATTGTGCTAATGTCAACCTGTGAGCAGAAACAACAGTTAAACACGAGACGAGATTTTACTATTCAAGACATAAACTATGATGCAGGATGTTGCCCAGTTACCTTAGTTCCATTTGGAACAAGGTTCTGTAAGATTCTGAGGCGCTCATTTATCCGTTCTCTTCTTTTCTATAAGATGAAAGCAATGATCTGTTACTTTATGATTCTTGGAGACGAAAGATCTGTCATGAAAAACATTCCAGAATTGGACAAATATATAGCTTTCTTTTTTCAAAGTACTTACTCTTGCATAGAGAGACTGCGGCTCTGTCGCCGAGCCCTGCTGGCTCTGGTTTTGCCATTGGGACTGAGAGATGCAGTTTCTTTTGGACTCAAACTTGAAGTAGCTCCTCTGTTCAGCTTCAGGGAAGAGCTAGAATCATCCTCTGAGAAGCAAGTACTCGAGCTCTTCCCACCAGGGCAACCTTGGGCTTCTTCATGGATTTTGCTTGGAAAATCAAGTTTCAGACCCTCCCTTAACCTGACACTTCTCTTTTTTTTCTGGAACATCAGAGAAATCATAAGGAACCCAGAATTATTATTAATTCACACAGCAGATCATAGAAAAAGCAGTCATGTACAACTTTTGCTCACCTCTCCTAGGCTCCGAGATCTTTTCCTAGTAATGTCATTTGAATCATCCCCATCATCTTTCGCACCTGATATCACTGGTTGAATCTCAGGCCACCATTCGAGCTGCAGAGAGTTCTCCATAAAAGCCATTTCGTGGGGGCTCCCATGAGACTCATCAACTTCGCTCATTTCTCGGTTCAGTGAATCATCCCCTTCAATGAGACAAGAACCGGTTCGTCTCAAATTGCTCATGGAAAGTTCATTGCACAGGGAGCTACTACTAGTGGCCAGAATTGGATTCGAGTCACTCAAATAGTAGTTGCTATGACCTGAACTAGGGAAAAGGAAGCTACTAACACTGTCATGAAATTCGTCATGTGGAGAAGAAGAATGTGAAGTTGGATAGAGAGCGTCGGAAGAACAGAATGCACTTCTCTCAACCCTAGCTAGGTTCACAGATCCATAGGTCGGCAGATATGTGGAATGCAATGCCTGAGAGCCTCCATATAGCTCGGCTGGTAATGAATACTTATCGAGCCATTGAGCCAAGAGGTCAGACTCTTCAGTGAAGTACATTCCACTGATAAAGCCCCATTCAACCTCAGAATTAGGCCCAAAAGCTTCCATTGTAATTATTAGAAGCTTTGTGGGGGAATAAGATTGCTATTTTTCTCAGTTGTGAATGACAGGAGAAGCTGGAGTAGCTCAATGCTCGAAGAGAAACAGGATCCGCAACACATATTTATATGATACCAAGAAGAATGTGGCAAAGGATTGACTTTCATTTTGCATTATAAAATCATAGTGATTATATTTTTTTTTATCAGTCATACGAGTCGCAAATGGGGCCAGTGAACAGCTAAGAAGAGGAACTAACTTTTCAAGCCATGGTCGGATTATACTAATGAATACCTCTTCATTGTTATTAAACGCCCGAGCTTAACTAAATAACAGCAACACAATCACTTCCAAAGTCAGGTACAATCATCGAGGAGACCTGACTAGCTGTGATCAATTAGGGTCATATAAACTGATCAATTATTTGAACGGAATGCAGGTACGATTCGGTAAAAGAGGAAGAATTGAGTTATGACATCTGGCAACAGAGGGAACAGGCTGGTCTTCTTGAGTACAATAAGCTCAAATTAATTATGCAGAAGCAGGGCATCAAGGACGGTGAGAGATCACAGAAATTTGTGTGAGATTCTTAGAACTGCCTGGACCAGACAATAGATCATCTCACTCAGATCCTTGTCTCCTCAAAGTGCTATCTCTGATAAAAACAATTTTTCTGCAGCTTTCATACGTGACAATGCGATTTGCTCCTTCTTGGTCAGTTACATGCATCTATGATCACATTACTAAAGTGCATAATAGTCTTAAGAGATGCACATTGTGCTGATGAATTCTCACACTAATCTTACTTATGCTAGATGATTAGCTCGTGATGCGTAGTTTGACCCTCACTCGAAAGCCTTGGTAGATAACAATCAAACGAGTGAGATGAGGTGAGGAGGTGATTTTCCAATACAAATGACAGCTGACCCAAAGTCATTTTTTACGACCGCTGAGATAGGAAGAAAAGAAAATTTCCATTCCACTCTTCACATTTTCGAACGGTTATCATGGAGTTTTGTTTGACAGCTATAATCATATTACTGCAAAGACTAAAAATTCAACCTGGAATTTCGCAGATCCGATCTAAATGATGAACATCCAGACACAGACGTATGTCTATCCCAACAAATTTTGAAGGTTCATCATTCAGATAGCACTTCAAAATCTACACAAACAGTAAATGTGTCCTAATTTTATATGGGGGAATTACCTAGGGACATTGATTTCATTTCCGAACTATTAATAACACATTAGCCACACCGTCAGTCTTTAGTTAATGTATGTTAGAAACCCTAGCAGCAGCCTTCTCAGAAACCCTAGCGGGCATCCCATAGAGTTTCTGCAAACAAAAAATGGATTGAAACTCAGAGTAGAAGTTCGGGTAGATAACAAGAAAGAAACCCATTGATTCATTTTTTCTCAGCTTGTAACTAATATCAGCTGCTACTCTGGAATTAATCAGAAGATGAACGAAACAGAAGAAAAAAAACCCTAATTCGTTTCTTTTTCTTTAACAGAAGAACTAACAAGAAGAAGAAGAAGAAGAAGTCCTCCATGCACATCTTCCAAAGTCCAAACCAAAGATTCTGGCGCTCATTTCGCTTCATAAAGAAAGCCCAAGGAAGCTTCAAACTCTAGAGATGAAAGCGACACTACCAAGAAAAACGTATTTTCATGGGAGAACACATTAATAATCTTAGTTCACAGCCGGCCATCATCGCACGATCTCTTCTCTCGAGAGTCCACAAGTTCATTCTTTTAGAAGAACAAAAAGAAAGCAACCAAAACTTGGCCTTTGCAGTACACTTTGGAACAAAATATCTAACTCTTATCTGATCATATCATCATTTTCGGGTGCAAATATCTTTGATGTCCCTTCATTGTTTTTCTGTGTGATAAATGTTTCCCGTACTTGCCGACTTGCACGTCCCACGAATCATTTGTTGTCATTAAAAGCTTTTGTCCATGGAAGTTGAGAGCTTGCAGATAAAACAATAGCATTCTATCGTGCAAACTGTACCATCTGATCTCTTGTAAGCATTGGTATAAAGACTAGGGTTATTTTTTTCGGTTTCTTTACGGCATTCCCACACATAAGATGCGTCGATCAATATTGTTATGGTAATTGGTGTTGAATATTCTTCGGCCTGCTGGCACGAGACATCTCTTGATGCTTTGAACTTGGGCCACGTTATTTTTCTTCATGTTTTTCGCCCGCACAAAATGGAGGAACCAAAGGTTGTTGTTTCTTGTTTATTCATGCAAATACTTTGATCCACAGTGGTACCTATAACTCTTTGCCTGTTGGCTCACAGGCAAAAGGAAATGCCGAAGAGATATCCGAATCTCAATCTCAGATAGCAGCATTCATCGATGCACTTTGATTCCATCTTATGTCCTTGATCATTCATTGTCAATTATTACAAGACCAGTTATACTCTCTACTGGCCTCAGGAAGATCGATAAAATGTCTTCGCAGAATTATCACTACTTTATTTCGAGGAACAACATTTTTTTGGGTCATCTCTGTATTCACCAAGATCATTTGTTTCCTATATTTCTCGCCCATAGTCGAGTATACCAAGAAGAATGAGAGTTAAACAGAGTATAAAACAAAACAAAACAAAACAAAAGAATTCTCGTCTTCGTGTTTCACCTCTTTTGAAATATAAATATATACAAATTCCTAGAGAAACGCACATCTGTCTTTTGTTGTGACCAAATACCACTTGAAAAAAATCAAGTGGTTAAAAAAAACCCAATTTTGTGAACCACTTATAGGAAATGTTCTTCCAATCTTTAGGGAAAAAAGGTACAATTTGACATATTTTCAAGTATAAACGAAACTTTTAATTAAAAAAAAAGTAGAAAGGAAACTAGATAAGAAGATGTTAGAGTAAGTCGCATTCTTTCAGGCACTCCACAGCTAGGAGGGAAATAGCTGGCCAAGTTTTACCAATTTTATAAAGTTGATAGATATCAATAGGAACTTGATAAAGAGTGTCTTTCCAAGTTGTTATAATATTTGACCAAAAAAAAATTTGTTATAATATTTACTCAGATTTTGTGAGAAATGAAGCTAAACAGAAAAGGGAAGAAATGCTGCACAGGGGAACCGCTTGCCCATTTAGGGTATACGACAAACTTGCACTTAGAGGTCATGTACCTTTAACGTAAAGAAGCTCCAAATTTTCCAACATCTTGTTGATAATTAACAAAGAAATAATTAACAAAGAAAGAGGCTAGGAACCTTAAACTAATATGTTTCGGACATGGTTCGCACGTCGGAATCACCTCTATATTTCGACATCGAGATATGTGTAAGTATCATTAAGTTTTGGTCTGAAAACATGATTTTACGGGCGAATGCAATGGTTGTATGGGGCTGATAACGAGATGCTCAATTACAGTATTGCTAATGCTTAGAAGAACATGGCAGGGCAATTAATTCAAGATTCAGTCATAAACCCCACTTCACAGCTTCAACTTCATTAAAGTGACAACCACCTCGTGGTGATTCTATCCAGAAAGATTATTACGAAAACGTGTAATAAATGAAGTACCGTCTTTAGTAATTTAAGTTTTATCCATACTCTAGAGCATGTTTAATGAGTCTTAACTAGGGTGTGCTCAAGGGCACTCATTGACTTGCTTATAGAAATAATTTGCACATTTTTTAGTGATTGTAAGGTATCGAAGCATAGGATCACAAAAGTATGACTTTTATGCCACAGTAATTGAATAATACTAATGTGACATAAATATCAATTTTTCTTTGTATTTCTGTGTAATATAATGAAAAGCATGACCGATTGAGTAAACACTTCTTTTAGGGGCAAGATTCATGCATGTCATTGATGAAGATTGGAATCTCATATACTATGTAGCACGGACACCGACACCTACACCGACACCGATACGCGATACGACAAGACACGGCGACACGGCATTTTTCAAAAAAAGAAAATTCCGACATATCGGGGACACATTGTATTAAATATATTTTTAAATATAAAAATAATAAACAAAGCCAAAACATGTGTCATATACATTAATTCGAACCGAAGAGGGCAAGTTTCTATTTATATCAAGTTTGATAAACTCAAGAGCTTTTTTTTTTGTCGAAAAAGTCATTTCATTCGTATTATAAAATCAAAAAGAATATCATATGTGCTTCTGAGCATAACAAATTTCAAAGGGCTTGAGGTGGATTAAAAACCTAATCAAGTGGGAGAGTATTATGAAATTGCGCTTTAACAACCCAATCTGCAATCTTGTTTTGAGTCCGTGCACAATGGGTTAGAAGCTTTTCACTTTTGAAAACAAGTTTGAGCACTCCTTGATTAACGTTTGTACTTCCCATGAGACTATATCTATGCCTTGGAGCATTTTGACCAAATAGATACTGTCTGATTTCAAATCTATCTCTTCAACCACTCTGTCTGAAAATCCATGTGAGTTCAAGCACTTCAAAGCACCCAATAGAGCTAGGGTTTCGGCATGAAGAGGAAATCAGACATTCACAAACCTCGCTGCTCCTTCAACCAACAGTCCAGAGGAGTCTTTGCATATCCATGCCACCGCGCCATCAGCTTCTCCTTCCATGAACGCTCCATCAACATTAATTTTCAGAGCTCCCGAGCACAATGAAAATCAAGAAGTCTATGAGATCTCCTTATTTTTCCTGTTTTCTATGGATTTCGAGCTCTATCTAATGAACTTCTCCTTCATTGCACACGCTTCGGTGACCACTTCAAAACCGGCAAGGTTCCAAAAGTTTTTCTTTTTTTAATGGTCGTGTCCGACACGATAGACACGCGTGTTGGCCAAGTGTCCCACACGTTGATCGAGTGTCGAAATCCCGACACGCGGTCAACAAGTGTCGAACATGTGTCCCCCGTGTGTCAGACGAGTGTCGATGTCCGACGCGTGTCCGACACCGATACGCACACCTAAGAGAGGTGTCGGTGCTACATAGCTCATATATATACTATCGATTTTGTTCGTGTGTGACTTGAATTGAACTATATAATCAGTGGCATGAAAAGAATTAATTCATGTGCATCTCACAACTTGATAGAAATTAGATAATCTAAAGGCACAAATATTTATTGAGGAGATTAGATCATCAGATTTGATCATTTAATTTTAAGATTCTCTCATTATTTGATAGGGAAAAACGATTTGTTGCTTTATGAATACAAGATAAGGTTGTAATTTAACAAAGATATCCTATACTTGGTGCAAGAGTATCCTAGCATAATGCAAATGGACGAACTTCAAGGTGAAGTAAATATAGGAAGAATATTATACACATTATGATTTTGCAAAAAAAAAAAAGTTCAAATGCACTAAATTTTTTTAACGAACATATATAACTGTAATGTCGGCTTCTTTGGCTTAATCACATATGTAAATTTATGATAACATATATAACTAGAAATTCATGAGGTGTTTGGTTATCTTGCTTTGAATAATGAAACACGAACGAAAGTATTTACACATAATTTTGCTCAGCTGGAAGAGGTAACTGAAAATATAGAAATGAGGGGAAAAAATGTCTTAAGGCCCAGGAAATAATTGGACAAAGGAGTACTTATTGACAGCCTCAAATAGAACCCTAGGTTTTCGACCAAAAAAAAAAAAAGCAGAACCCTAGGTTCTTCCTCGTGCAAGCCCATTATACAATGTTGAAAAGGAACACTTCATTTATGGCGAGCGCACTCCAATGCCTAATAAATACAAGATTCAGAATAAGTTGATGACATCTGCTTCTTAAATAAATAAATAAAAAGCTTTTATGATGACGACGACGACGTTGATGTTGTCTGATAAATCAATGTTGGTTCGTTTTTCCATTATTTGTTTTTTGTCAAAATATAAAGAAAATCTAGGAGTGATGTCACGGGATGTAATCAAACATTATTCTATCCCAATATGCAAGGAAAACAATAAAACCACGTCCATTTGCCGCGTGGGAACTCATGTTTGGCTCGAGTTGACTTGGCCTTATGCATTATAGTGTTTAGTTATTATAGTTTATGATGAAGGGGACAAGTCCCCCACATTGACGTTTCCCAGATCTCGGGGAACTTGATCCATTCGAAAAGCCAAGTTACCTTACTTACATGAATAATTTTTTTATAAGTAAGTAATTAGATGTATGTTGCATTTTGATCTGAGCACTGGTGGAGTCAAAAAAATATATCTTCATCTAAAAGTGCAGTAAGTGGAGTCATAAGTCATTGATTTCAGTTTTTAAATGAATGTGAATCCAACTAAATATATTAACAGATTCAAACTTTGAGCTCCTTCTTCATGACCCCCACTTAAAAGTAGCAGGCTCTATCAGTGCTTTATACCACATAAATTATTCGATGTGAAATTTCTCTAATACAATTTGTATGTGCATCCTAATAATTTCTCCATCACAAGTGAGTTTAGTGTTAAGTTTGATCTACAATGTAGAAAAGAACTAGATTTTTTGGAAATTTCTCTTTTTGACAAAACAAATTCTTATGGAAGTAATATCTCACATTAAAAGATATTG
>JAGVVM010000491.1:0-33907 GCA_019149425.1 Psidium friedrichsthalianum | reverse complement strand
CAAAGGAAAGTTGGAAGCCAACAAGCAGCAAGTGCAGTTTTTACTCTGGATGCTACACTAGCAGTTCCCCAATGCTTCAACTTATAGCTGCTTGACAAAATGGGGGAGTCGTGCTGCAACTCGAGTATTGATATACAATGGAGAAGAAGAACAAGGAACTAAGCCCGAGTGTTGTTCAAAGCTGAGGGGGTATTGCTGCACGATGAAGGATGAGTGCATCAATGGCGTGCGAGCCAGTGTTTGCTCAGTCAATGGTGGTGACGGCTTGGAGGTAAAAAGAGCAAGTGTACAGTGAAGCAAGAGAGAGAGTTGTTGCGGCGCTGGAAATTATGGAAAGATAATGAAGGATGAAGGAGAATGCGGTGGCGGCGGGCGGGTTTTGGCTGTACAAGAATGGAGAGCATTTAGGGCGAAAATGAGGTTAGCGTTAGGTTCATGCGTACAGAATGTTCTGCATACAGTAGCATCCAAAATCGAGGTTTTCCTGAGGGGTAAGATGAGCCCCTCACTGATGAGCTGGGATTAAGATAGGTTTAACGGTTTTTCAGTTCAATGGGTCCTTTGGGCTTGGGGTTTGGACCAACAATCATATTTGGCGGGAGAAACTCTAACTCTTTTTTTCCTTGTTTTCATGAAAAAAATATATATTAAAATTACAAAAGTGTAAAAGGTGAAAATTCAAATCATGTTCCGGATCGTAGTGAAGGTGTATACATTAGCTGTTAAATTGGGAGGACGCCAATTCTTTTAATCTAATTAACCAGTAACTCGGATGAGAGAAAAAATAGCTGCAACTATCCATTATATCGTGATCATCTAATAAAATGCAAGATTTATGACCCATTGGCTGTCGGATTGTTTTGTTTCCAGATGCTGCTGACATGTTGAGTACCCAAAAAAACACTACGACCTTTGTAAATTCAGGAGACGATTGATCGCTAAAACCTTCCAAGACACTACAAGGGTTATGGACAACGTAACAATGTTAATCTAACCTATTTTTCCGGAGATCACCAAACCCAAACCATCTCTCTAAATCTCAAAACACCTTAAATGTCAAAGCTCAAATTGTAGCGGTCGTAGGGGAAACTAGTGGATGGCAGCCACTTATCTGCCCAAATGAATGGCGAGATCATGAAAGGTGAAGTGTCTTGGTAACTCATGACGTGAAAGCCACGCCAGCGGACTCTATGAGCAATGCTCGAACCAGGGCCGTGATTCTTGTACTCACCGTAGTACAGGGTGCCAAGAAAGCCCTTCCCCTTCCAGGGAGACCAACCCGCCGGGTCAATGTGTCCACCGATGTAGGAGTTCAGGATCACTGTCCTAGAATAAGCCTGCCAAGGTCTGCCCAGGTAATTTTTCCCAGGAGAGGAGGCCAAGTCAGGGAGGCCAGGATTGAGCACCTGTGAAGGGAGAAACCGCTGTCTTGGGTTGGCACTTTTCTCGATTGGGCCGTGACAGTGGTGAATTGCCAGGGCAATGGCTTTTTCGATATCACCTGGCAAGACTGGAAGACAGCCGAGGCATCGCCAAATATGAAGTCGATTGTTCCCGAGATCTTACATTCACGGTAAAACTGTTTGCCTGAGTGAGCGTACAGTGTGTCCTGGAAGCCATGGATGCCGCAATGGTAGAACGCAGCAAAATCCGCATTCACTCGGAGCGCAACGGCTTGGTGCTTGGCGGGTCCTGCTGTGTTCGTGAACGTGATGTCCCTCGCCATGAATCCTCGAGCCGAAATGCCTGTTGGAAAAACGAAGCGAAAATGTGTATTAAGAATTCTGAAAAAGGACTTCTTATTGAGAAAAGAGGATAATCTTCCCATGTCACACGAGATATTTTACCAACGGTTGCGGTTTGGTAAGTCTGCCACCCGTCCACGTAATTTCGGTTCCCGGTGATGACGGTTTGGCCAGCTCCTTCTCCTACCAAGAAGATGTTCGTCTTATGGGCCGGAATCCGCAAAAGCTCGCGGTAAACTCCCTTCTTGATACGAATTATTGTCCTGCGAATACTGTTATCTGGGACAGCCAACCTAATTGCGTCGGATATGGTTCTGAACATCCCGCTTCCATCCGCAGCCACGGTGATCACTTTCCTAGGATGAAAGCTTTTAATGGGGGCCTCCAAGACCAAGCGGTCATCCCTAGACAGCCACTCTGCGGAGCTCATCTGCCTCCGGTGATGTCTTAGTTCTTGCAGCAACTCTGCCTCATAGATGACATAGAGTGACGCGTTGACGTGCTCATACGAATGGCGAAAGGAATTTTCTAGGACATCCTTTAGCGGTCCCGACGTCGACCGGAGTCCCTCCAGGCATGTCCAGTGATTCGTGAGGACCGAGCTGAGTAGGCCCCTCACCATGGACAGGTCAGCCATCTCCAAGAGTGATTCTTTCAGGTTTGAGATAGATATCCGGTGAAGCTCCTCGCAGGCTTCAAGAGTGCCTCTTCTTTCCTCAACAATGTTGGCCCAGTTCGCAGACTCGAGAACAGTCAAGCTGTTGGTTGCTGCAAAAAGCGCGGTTTTGAGCGTCAGAAGCGAGTCCACCGGAGACGAATTGGAACTAGAAATGTTGGAAGCTGCCGCTGATTGTTTTAGGACAACGAGGAGGAGAAACGCCATGAATGAAGCCATATTACGCACGTTGGGCCCCTTGCGCAACGAACCCTTTATCGACTGCAATTACCCAAACAGAGAATAGGTTCATAATTGAAGTGATTACTATCTCCTAATTAACGTCAACTACGAGTTAAGAACTTAGTGAAGGTGAGTTTCAGCATTATCTTGCTCGGTTACGAATGATCCATAATGATTTAACGATTCCTGGTGTTGGTAATGCGTGAAGGTTTCAAAGAAAAATCAATCGATCGCTCCTACATTATTCACAGCAAAAGTTACAAATTCCACCTGGACATTTGACTCGAGCAAGCAAATATTAAAAAGATTCACTTTACGATATATTTGAGCAGAAATAAAAGAGGAGATTATTCTCTGAGACCACAGAAATCTTTCAGTTTCCATCTACCCAAGAAGATTATCTTTATATGAAATGCAGGAAAGATTATATATGCATCCAATACACGTTTGTCTGCCTTCTTTCCATTTAGGCTACGTTTGTTCCATGAAAAACTCGAGATTTGAAAACATTTTCAAAAAAATAATCGCTTGAATTCCTTATAAGAATAAATGAATGAAAAACACTTTATCACCCATGAAAATAATTATGCATAAATTATTACTGGCAATGAAAACATTTTCCATTAACTAATTCTCCTAAGTGGTATAACCAAACATTTTTTGGAAAATATTTCCAAATCTTGAATTTACACCCTTATTCTCAACTGCATGCATATGTACACACAAGAATGACTAAGGATGAAGTAAAATGACCATCTAGCTAGGACTGTGTGAGCCCTAGCAATTACCACGATGAAGGGGACCAAATCCCAAATGCGAATTAACCGGTTACAGCATAACCCGCCTTAGATTAATGAACGATGTTAGTGTCTAGTCCTTCTCTAGACAATGAGGTTGAAAGTAATTGCCCAATTTAGTGGTGGTTGTCTTCTTACTTTCTTTAATGATGTGGGCTTTAGAATGGAAAACAATACTTATAGTTCCAGGCTGCACCCAATACTCAAGAAGAAATCATAACTCCTCCACGTATGCCTAATGAAATGGATGGATCTTTTAAACTGTCCAACAGCTAAATGTCTCGTTAAATGGACGCCGCACAATGATCAATAAGAATCTAGAAATCTTGTGTATATATACCAAAACATCAACAAGCACAAAAGCACTTTTAACTCCCCAGATCAGTTAATTAAGCTAAGAAATGCTTAAAGTAAATCTAAGAGCTATAACGAAGCTTGCAATTGCAACTTGCCTACCTAAATTAAAAGGGTGACAGCTAAGTAAAGAATCTAACAATCAGAGAGCTCATGTCGACTCCTAACCATGGAGTTAGCAGCATACTTCTTAAATGCAGCATTAACCAACCTAAAGTGCCTTCCTCATTTTTGTGAAAACAAAGAAAGAGAAAAGGACACACCACCGTTACATAAGAACCCAAAATATATAAACACACACACACTTGAAAAAAGAAATCGAATCTGGTATTTTAGCCCCCACCCCCTTACTGTGACAGTCTGAAAATTCGACCCATTGACCGGAATTTCTAAATGAATGGAAATACTTCGTTAATACACTCTGATTGACGCTCACTCAGGATTAGCTACCCTGAGATGACCAACCGAAAGGGAAAGGGCTATCTGGGAATTTTTCCCAATCAGCCACCCGTTGGTCTGAGACTGAGGCAGAGTCGGTATTTAATGAAATTGACCGCGAAATGAAATCCGACATTGGACAATCGAATCAGTAAGATAAACACAATGAAGAAATGGATTCAGTTTCAGAAATGTCGCCCGAAGGGCAGACAGCCGGTGCACGTCGAGAAGCAAGACGTGAAAGGAAAATTACCGAAATGCCCCCAGTAAATGCTCAGTCCTTAGAACTAGATAAATTAGGATTTTTAGGAATGAATTCAGTAAGTCGAAACCATTTCCAGTCCAAAATTCGTTCGCGCTCGGGACCCGATCGGTGCATTTGGCACGCAAATCGAGGCAAGTCAAATCAGTTGTCAAATCAGTCAATGTCATGTCAATAATCCATCAATCAAATCGTGGCACAAGTTCCCATGCAAATCTTTCAATCAAGTCAAGTACATGTCAAGGGTACAAGTCACCTCCTAATCACTATTACCCCATTACCAACTCCCACTACCACAATTCAAATTTGGAATAAACCCTCATTTTCTCTCTCTCCTCCCCCATTCTCCCTCTCCTCTCCTCTCCTTCTTCTTCTTCTTTTGCTTCGTTCCTTCTTCGGCCGCCCGTGGAGCGCCACCGTCCGCCACCGTCCGGCTTCCTCCGCCACCACCACCGTTCCATCTGCATTCGGTAGGTCCCTCAACCCTTCTACTCTTCTCTTTCGTGGCCATGAGGCCTTTGGTTGAGCCCGACCAGCCCGTGACCCTCTCCTTCTCTCTCGGTCACTCTAGCCACCGTCGTCGTCGTCATCGTTCCCGTCCTTGCCGCGCGGTCCGGCCACCTCAGCCGGCCTTGTCTTCATTTCGGTGAGTCCCCTAAGCCCTTTCCCTTGTTGTTTCGTGGCCTTGTGAGCCACCTTGGGCCGGCCAAGTTCTCACCGTCGGTCTCTCTCTCTCGGTTAGCTCACTCACCGCCGGCCGTCCGCCTCATCTTCGTCGCCGCCACCACCAACTCATCAAGGTAAGCTCTACTACTAATTATAGCCTAGGTTAGAAATATATGGGTGTGGTTTGTTGTATTAAGGGTTGATGATTTCGGTTTAGGCTTGAAATGGGTGATTATGGGAATTGCATAATAAGCTAACTCTATGGAACTTCGTTTGGGCCGTATGTGTGGGCTGTGGGTATGTAATTTGGGCCTTGGAATGTGATTGTGGGCTGCGTATGGGTAATGAAGGCGCGCGAGTGAGAGGCCATGAGAGACTAATGGGCCTTGGGGGCTTAATTTGTACCAATTTGACCTAAAATGAGCTAACGGGCCTAAGATATCGCAACGGGCTTGGGAATGGACGAAATTAACATATTAGTTGGGCCTTAAAAATGCCAAACGTGGGCTGCCATGGTTGAGTTAAGCGTGGGGAATGATGGGCCCAATCTTACAAATGGGCTTATGGGCTAAATTCTCGATTAATTGGGCCTAAATGAATTAAGTGGGACCTAAATTGCAATGGTGGGCCTAAATGGACGAAAATTGGACTTAATTGGGCCCAAATTATGATTGTGAATATTAAGATATGAGGCCCAATTATATACATGGGCTTAGAGTATCAAATTGGGCTTAAAATAGTCAAATTGGGCTTAATGGGTTACTCTTTAAAAATGGGCTTGGGCCTTGCACGAAATTAATATAATAATGGGCCCAATTTATGTATATTAATTTAAGAAATAATTATGGGCCTTGAATCCCGAAATGGGCCTAAGGCCCAATTGAACCCAAATCGATTACTCGAGCCATAACCTAAGTTAACCCCAATTCAATGAAACCCAAGACGACTAAGACATTAATCGTGGGTTACCAACTCCCAGGGAACTAACATGGGCGATTGGGCTTAGGCCGAGTTACCGAGTCCGCTAAGATGGGGTTCTAATTTATATGGGTTTAATCAGAGAAATAGTATGGGATATTCCATTGAGCCTGGCTGGTCGAGGAACCGTGTGTGGGGCACTAGATCTCTTATAGTTTGGCTTGACGAGCACGTGATTACTTTGATGACTTCTTGATGTGCTCTGTACTTGTACTTATATACCATTGCATGCATGCTCTATGACTGAATTGCTGTTTGCAATCATTTGGGCCCCGCATACATTGAGAGGATTGCATGAGTCACCAGAGATGTGACATGAGAATGAGCCCCAGAGGCGTTGTTACGCGAGGGAAATGGAGGGACAAGGGAGTAGTCAACGTAAGGCGTCAGAGAACGCAGTTGTGGCATTTGCCGGATGGCACTGTTGGATGCGCCCTGATGGGATTTGGAGTGATAGGCGGGCTTGATCCGTTGGGATCCGTTATGGCCGGTTGAGGCCTGAGTATGATCCGTGGGCTCCGACATGGCCGTTTGAGGCCTGCAGCATTTGCATATGACATTATGGCTGATTGCTTGTTATTGCCCGTCTACGTTGTACGAACTGCATTGCTATGCGTTGTGCGTTGGTTTATACGCTGGGATTCGATAACTGGGGAGTTTGAGAGTGTCTGAACCTTGGACCGTGAACCCTAGTTTACTGGATAGGACCGACCCCACTTGTATACTCTACCCTACGCTAGGATTAGTGGTGAGCTTGCTGAGTCCTCGACTCACTGGCGGTGGTTACCTTCTTTTTCAGATCCAGGACGCCAGTGATGGCTGCACCACCGATGCTTTTTGGACTGCCAGTACAGATAGATACCCAGGTCACCCTCCATTTTGATATGCATGCCGTGATGTGGCATAGGCACGTGACGACCGTACTAGTAGATCAGGGTGGACCCTACCTTGTACCCCATAGGTTCGAGGCGTGGTTTAGAGAGGGCCTTTATGGTTTTGAGGGCCCCCAGCGAGACTCTCCGATACCTATGGAGGAGGACCCATTCTGGCTACAGCCTGCCGAGTATGGAGGCCAGGTGATCGACCCCGACCTGCTGCAGGAGCTGCCGTCTCCAGGACGCTCTGAGATTGACGGCCATGAGGAGGGCGATGCCATGGATACCGATGAGGAGGACCCAGAGGAGGACCCTGAGGAGGAGCCTGAGGAGGACTGAGTCCCGCTGATGCTGGTTTAGCTTTTGATGTTAGTATGAGCGTAGGTGTCTTGACTGTTAGTTGAGGTTTTCTTTTGGGGGTCTGTACCTAACGCTTATGCTATGTATATATTGTTGTTGTGTTCATTCTGTTCGTACTACCCCTCCATTTTGTATGCATGTATGTATGGTTAGGAGGCACGTTTCCGCAGGTACGCAAGTTCGACGAAGGACGCGTCGTCTGGTTGCGACGAAAGAAATTTCCTGGGCCGTCGCGTACTGTAAACCTGGCGACCGCGATGAGAATCGTTGGCAGGAACGGGATGCCGCGTGTCCGGATGGGGTTCGGGGCGTGACACTTACCTTAAAGCTTGGAGGTCTGTGAGATGATTAAAGCCATATTGTATTTTTCATAAACAGGATACAGCAACAATAACACTCCAAAATTCCTAAAAGTAGATGGGAATAAACAAACTAACTGAAAATGACAAGGAACTATAAAGATTATGACCATAGTACTTGTACAAGCACAAGGTATGCCACCTCACAACTTCTTCAATGAATCCCCGGCTCCCTGAAAGAAACAGTAAGAGAGTACAAAATCTGCAATGAATATACCGACAAGTGAGATGACCACAGCAGAAGTTGTCGACTCGCCCACGCCCTTGGCCCCTCCCATGGTAGTGACTCCCCAAGCACAGCTAACAATAGATATAATTGCTCCAAAAACCTGGGACTTGATCATTGCACTTACGATATCCCATGGTCTAAGAGCTCTTTGCGCCGAGTCCAAGATAATATTAATGCTAACACCATAAACGCTATCAGCCAGGAGGGCACTCGATGCCATCCCCACCGTGAAACACATTAATGTCAGAAATGGTAATGCAACACAAGAAGCAATCACCCTTGGTGTGACTAAATAATCCACAGGATTCGTGCCGAGAACTCTCAAGGTGTCAGTTTGCTCAGATACCTGCATAGTCCCCAACTCCGCAGCAAATGCACTTCCAACACGTCCAGCGACCACAATAGATGTCACAACAGGACTCAGCTCCCTGGAGAAAGCTAAGGCCAATACCCGCCAACTGCTCTATTCAATCCCAACCTGGTAAATTCTCTGACAAACTGAATGGTGAAAGCCATGCCTACAAAAGCAGAAGTCAAGAGGCAAACTCCAACTGATTTTGGACCAACTCTCTCTAACTGTTGCAGAGTATTCCTCCAGTGGAGTTTCCCCTTCATTGTGCGGATAATTACCTGTCCTGCTAGAATAAGAACTGACAACCCCCTCCATAGATACCTAGGAGGCGACCATTTGCTAAACCAAGTGTCTACTTCGACGAAGGATGCATTATTGTTATTTGCTTCTTCTCCCAAAGTAGAAACGGAAAGGTGGCCATCGTCTGTATTGGGAACAGCAGCCAATTTAGTCTCTTCCCTGGGCAAGATGAATTTATAACACGGGATACCCTTTGCAATTTTAAGTTTCTTGACAAGCTGAATCGAATTTGGTATTTTTGTTTGCATCCATCTGTGCAGTTGCATATTTCGACTACTGCAATATGCTCAAAATAGTAAATATCAGGCACAAAACATAACTAGCAAATTCAAATGCCAGATGAGATGTATACCTGTTACAGTCGCAAAAGAACGAGGGTGAATGAAGCTGAAAAGCTGACTGCATGACTGAGTCGAAAGGATGGTTTCAATTTCGATTTCTTTCAGCAGAGGAATTTATAAGACCAGGCCAATGGTATCATGAAGCACGCAAAGGAGAAGAAAAAACAAAGTTTTCCACAAACTACCAATTCCAACCAAAAGTTGCTTTGACAATATGTACTAGACAACCACAAAGATTGGCTCCATCCTGACAAGGAAACAATAAGAGAAGGTTTGAAATTTCAATTAAATTAAACTCACATGCATCAGTAGCAGTCTGACATGTGTAAAGAATTACAGGAAGCGACTGGCAAGCACTAGCAATGCAAAAATATAATCAATCGGGTGCATACAGGGAAAAGTATATAAAGTTACCACAGAGTCATTAGATTAACAAAAAGCGCAAAAAGTCTAGAAAGCCACTGCAAACATCTTGACATTTGCATTCATATTTTTGCTGGATGAATGCAGGATCTGTGAAACCTAGACTTGTACAGTGAAAAGTCAATGTATCTACCTTGAAGCAGCTAAAAAATCTTAAAGTGTGCCTTATCCACCTCACATATGCAGAATCTGAGACAAATAGTGTTTTCCCTTATTCCACACTGACATTTATTTAAGTTGAAGTAAGAGTCATAGCTACACTACCCTACCACGCATGAAAAACAGGCGAGAAAGGCTCATAATTGGAAATTGAGCAGCTAAAACGAGCTGAATAGTTGGTCAAGCTCGGTTCCAAATGTCCAACTAGGCTTATGGTTAAGAGAACATTCGAGCTGTTAGAATTATGCAGCAATGGTGATTCAGAGCAATATAATCTCTTCTCAGCCTTTGTCAGGAGGGCATTTGGCACTTAACAAAACCACAGTTAATGCGGCCAAATGTCAGTAATACTAGTATTCCTATAACATCAAATCGCATGGATCCAGCAGGCCACAGAGATGATGAGAATCAAAGGTATGATGACGACCTGTCTAATGCTGCATTACCATACGCTTCATCAATCATTTCTGAAAATCAATAGCAATTTCCCTTTTTTGCAGAATCTACTTTAAGGGAGACGAATTAGCAGATAGTTAAGATCAAACATCGGAGATCATAGCCGCGAACCCTGATCTCCAAGAAGCTAATTACTACCCAAGACCAACTATTGACTCGAACACAAACCCATCATCATAATAAGGTGACCAAAGCATCAAATCCCAACGAGACATTGGAGCAACAACAAATAGGGGACTGCCCCACTAATTAGTCAAAGGATTGGATGATAGTAAATTCAAGTAAGAGAGCGGAGAAAAGAGAAGAAATGCAATAGTTTGAGGGCATGGGTACCGGTAGGCTCGAACCAAACCTCAGTCGCCACCGTGATGGCTGTCAAGGATCGTCCGACTGGAGGACTTCGAAGTCGCTAGTGACCGGAGGCGGCAGCTGTCAGCGCAGCCACTGCAGCTTCGACGCTCGAAGTGGTGAGTTTTGCTGGTGAGAGAGAGGGGTGATAGGAGATAAAAAATTGATTGATACTTGATGAGAATAACTTTACATCGTATTGTGACGGTCAAGGTTATTACTGATAATGATCAAGGTTATTGCTGATAATTTTACTGATAATTTTTTGACATGATACGATGTAAAATTATTTTCATCAAGTATCAATCAATTTTTTATCTCCTATCACCCCCTCTCTCTCACCAGCAAAACTCAGCAAAACCCACCACTTCAAGCGTCGAAGCTGCGGTGGCTGCGTCGACAGCTGCCGCCTTCGATCACTAGCAACTTCAAAGTCCTCCAGTCGGACGATCCTTGACAGCCATCGCGGCGGCGATTGAGGTTTGGTTCGAACCTACTGGTACCCATGCCCTCAACCTATTGCGTTTCTTCTCTTTTCTCCGCTCTTCTTACCTGAATTTACCGTCATTCAATCCTTTTGACTAATTAGTGGGGCAGTCCCCTATTTGTTGTTGCTCCAATGTCTCGTTGGGATTTGATGCTTCGGTCACCTTATTGTGATGATGGGTTTGTGTTCGAGTCAATAGTTGGTCTTGGGTAGTAGTTAGCTTCTTGGTGATTAGAGTTCGCGGCTATGTTCTTCGATGTTTGAGCTTAACTGTCTGCTAATTCGTCTCCCTTAAAAGTAGATTCTGCCAAAAAGGGAAAATACTGTTGATTTTCAGAAATGATTGATGAAGCGTATAGTAATGCAGCATTAGACGGGTGCCTAATTAACTTGCTAATGTGGGTTTTTTTTTTACCTATCGCCTAATTTATTGGCTGGGATCTTTAAGGAAGTTAAGGGCTTTTTTGATACTGGGAAATTGAACCCGAAGCTGAATAAAACTCACATTACGCTAATTCCAAAGTGTAGTTTCTTTCAAGCTAGAAAAGGCACGAGACCTTACTGGGGTTGGCTAAGTATGCTTCACAGTAGAGAAACTATTACTGAGTCTGTACGATGGTCTATGACTGGGGAAACTGTTAAGATCAGGAGGATAGATGGCTTAGAAGAGGAATTATTGGGGGTCCAGCAAACCAATTGGAACCGACGAAAGTTTCAGGGTTAATCCGAGATGGAGCAGAAGAATGAGATATTGAAAAGATTAACTCCTTGTTCAATGAAGACACTGCAAAAGAGATTCTCGCCACTCCTCTATGCCCTATACCGCGGGAGGATAAATTGAAATGGACTGGAAACGCAAAGGGGGACTTCTCTGTTAAAAGTGCCTACAACCTTCTAAGGGACAGAGCCTCTGTGCAGAGGACAGACGCAGCATCAACTTCGGATAACCTTCAAGAAAACTATGGAATGGTATTTGGAATGCTCACATCCCTCCAAAAGTTCGGATTTTTCTATGGCAATCCGCACAAAATGCCCTACCTACCAGAGTTAATCTATTCCGGTTCAATCTGATCCCCCATCCTCTATGTCCCATATGCAACCAGCAAGCAGAAACTATTGAACATACTTTAATCTCTTGTACATGGACCGGGCAAATCTGGAGAAAACTTACCGTGTGGCAGCCCTATCCTCTCATCCACCGAATGGATGCGTGGATCCAGGAAATATTGGACGACACCGAAACCCAAGCCAAGTTTGAGTTAATTGCAGTCACGCTTTGGTGCATCTGGAAATCGAGAAATACTCAGTATTTCGGGGGAAAAATCCAAACGCACACTGCCTAATCGAAGAAGCAGAGTCGATTCTCACTAGTTATGGCAGTTGGAACAACAAAGATCGACACTTGGACAGATCAGACCCCATCTCACCTTTAGCGTGGGTACCCCCGGCGAACCCAGATCTGAAATTGAGCGTCGACGCCTCAGTGGGTGGCGTCGACCTCGATGGTGCTTATCGCTGGCGTCCTTCGTGACTCCGGTGGTCAATGCTCGACGGTTTTGCGAGAAAAATCCTCCTTTGCACTGCCTTGGTTGCCGAAGCCCAAGCCCTTCTCACGGCGTTCAAGTTTTTTGAAGACAGGGTTAAGGTTAGCGATGATAAGATTCGCGTAACAGTGGAGTAAGACTCAACGGTGTTGTGGAAGCCAGCTGAGAAGCAGAGAGTTTTATTTCCAGGCCCAGGCAATTTTAAATAGATTTAATAAAATTTGAAAATAGCTACTTACATTTCATTTTTTTGTTCAATTGCATTCTGGAAATTTTTTGTTTTTCCAGATCCGTCCTATTATTTTTGGTTCTCCCTCGGCAATCTTCGCTTGAGCATGGTGACGATTGTTAAGTGCTGCTCAAGTAAACCTCGATGATCCTTATAAAGTATTGTTAATTTTTACCAACCCATGACAAGAACACGCACTTCACGTGTTGATATGTTCGAATAAACTTCACCGTATTGAATAATAAAATGTTAAGTATAAATTGGCTCTTTCACTTGTTTACCACGCTTTGACTCGTAATTAAACAATTCAAAATGTTGCTTGTGTTAACATAAGAAGTTCAGATACACGTACAAGTACATACAACCTGTAAACACAAGTAAGCATTTTATATATAAGGGCTTATATCTTAAATATGCCATGTTTGAATTTTACTGTTGTGACATAATTAAAAAAAATATTTTTCCGTCGGATCAAACTAAATCGACATGACACAATTGAGAGAGAATAAAAAAAATAGTTCAAAGATTAAATTAAATAAATAAACAAAGTAAGAGGAGGAAATTAAACAACATAAGGATAAGTCGTTAATTAAATAAACTATTCAATCTATGTTAACATATTTGTGAATAATTTTTATGGAACAACCACTTCGAATCATTTTTTAAAATTTCAAAAACCGCATTTAACAGAAAAAATAGTTCATAAATGACATTAAATAGCGAGCAAAAGTTCAAGAACTATCATTATCATTATACCCTATTATGTGTTGAAAAAAATAAACACAAATTATCAATTGAGTTTCAGAAATTAAGGAGAATTTATGCAAGCATTGGCATATAAGAATTGCAAGATTTCAGGAGTTAGAGTAAAACTAAAAATAAAATCGTAAGTTTCACGTACTTTACAAATAATTACGAGTTAGAAGCAGATGCCAGTTCAACCGGACCCTCTATTATAATTGCATATTAAATTGTTTCACTTTTGACATCATAAATGAGACAAAATGATTGAAAAAAATTATTAATTTTTACTTATCCTTTGGTTCAAATGGGCCTAGAATTCATTCTTATGAACATGTTTTCTCCTTCCACAAAAGGGAAAAAAAATTGTCATGCTTTTGAATTTTGCCAATAAATTTTTTGCAGGCCGTTCGGTGTGAAATATGTAATTTTGCAGAAAATTTATGATAAAATATTTAAATATTAACTCACATCTTCATTTAAAAATTTAAGTTTTTAGATGTAGTTAGTAATAGTTCCAGAAAATCTCATGTACGAGATCTTGACCTTCAAATTCAAATCCTTTCGTACCCCATTTGTCATTTTAGGCACGTGCTGTTTCTAAGGTCTGAGGACATCGGGAAACCATTAGGGAGGACACTCACAGTAACTGGTGGAGGAATCGACTTGCCTTTGTGTTCATTATTTAGGAAGATACTGCTTCACACAGCATGCGGAACGCCGGCCTAGGTTGCTCATGAGGTTTTGTCATTATTAGTTCGATGTGGGAGCTGGAGTCGCCTTGTCATTTGAAGAATCCAATCTCATAGCATTGTATGAACCGGTAAAGGCTTCTGTCTTCTTCCTTGTCTTTCTGATCCATGCCCACTTTTAACTGCGCAACAAATCACGTTAAAACTTCCAAGTTTCAATTATCAGTGATTCGTCTTTCTGGTCATCTGCTGTGTCTGTCTCCAAGTATCTGGTGCATACAGGAAGACAAGAAAAGAAAAGGGTAATCTAAGAACTTGCACGGGAGTGCTAAATTATTACTGCGGTAGAGTCTTCTGTCTTCTTCTGATTCGCATAATTCACCCATAGTAGATGGAAATTTGCTCCCAATTGTGGTGTGGATATTCAAAGCCGAATTCACTTGTCCTCCGTGGTTCTCCTCAATTGCAAAGAAACTCATCAGAAGAATTCTGGATCCTAACCCCGTGACGGTAGGTCACTCTTGCTGGCCATTTTCTTTGCTATGCAGTGTGCATCCTCGCATGTAATGGCTGTTTCAAAAGATTTTAGTCCCCTTCTCGTCGATCCAGTCATAAGTGTCCGTTAATTACTTCTCTTTATCTGTGTTGAAACCATGGAGCAGCAAATCACGATCAAGCCGAGAGTAGTTCCAAAGACATCAACATTACCTTCAGGGAGACCAGGGGGAGTGAGATCCATATCTCTACATTCACCTGTAGGCTGTAGGAGTAAATACACATAGTGATTCGGTGGTCCTGAAAGACTGAGAAGCGACTTCTACGTGCGCCTGTCCTGAGTGTCATCTCGATATCAGGACACCGAAAACCTTGTTGTGGAGAGGCGAGAAAAAGGGCCTGTTGCCCTGGTCGGTCTGAATATGTGTTCGAGCTCATCTTGACCTCCTGGGGTCTCAACCTCCGTACCCTTTTCCAGAAGCCAATGGTATGTCTGGTCAGCTTAGTTAACAGAATTAAATTACCTAAAACGTTGCCTTCACTAAAATGAACACTGGAAAGACTCATCACTCTTTGTTTTTGCAGTCTTTCTTTGTGGTATGTTGAGAAAGAACAACTTGGAGAAATGCTGGGTTTGTTTATAGCCTAAAACTTTATAGAGAGCCAACCTCAATCCATTGCTCAGAAAGAGCGACTTCAAGGTACTTATAACACGATATCTTGTTCTCTGCGTGCGTCCTGCCATTTGAGTATTCAGCACGATAGTTAATGCTTTCAAGGCCTTTTCACCTTCAGAGAGATAGAGCCTTCCACCTTTAGGAATTTTCTTCCCTGAAGAAGCTCAATTAGCATGTAAGTTCTTTCTTGGGGCTCGGATAAAAGTCATATGGTCCCGATTCTCATTTTACTCTTTCCCGAGATACTTTCTAAGGAGGAAGTCCTTGACAATCTAACATGAATCAATGTATAATGTAACAACTCGATTTGCCGCTCATTCTAAGATCTTTTCGTCACAAATTTCAGAGAGGAAGCTTCTGGGAGGAAAGACCGGAAGGAAAGGCCACTTAGCAGTCGCAACTGAGGTAATTATACTGTTTCTTTACAAAACATTGCTGACTACCAAACGAGACTCGCTAATGCAGAGAATTTCCATCCCATAAGTTTTCGCACTTTCTTCTTTGTTCAGAAAACATTCTCAGCACTTCAACTGCCTAGTGCTGGGTTCTGTTTCAGATTTTTGAGGTGGCACCTTCACTGTACACGGTTGAACTTTGCAAGTCAGGCGGAGATGCCCTGAAATTTCATATGGTAGAGTGTCTGAATCTCGCGGCACTTTCTTTGGATTTTCGAATACTTATTGATATAAAAGATGGTAGGGCTTCAGCATTTCTTTAACCTATTCATGTTTCTTGGGAAAGAGTAATGAGATTACGTGCTCTCTAAAAGGTAGCTTGCAGCAATAAACCAGAAAGATTTCGGAGCACTCACATGCATAACTCATGGAACATGTCTCAGCAAGAAGCCAATGCTAGATAAGCAATGAGCATTAGACCAAATTAGATTATGGCTGCTAAGTTCCCAAAAAAAATAAAAAGGTTTTCATTCTAAATTGTTCAATGTTAGCCCACTTAAGATGAAGAAGATGCTGCCTTTGTCTTTGCAATGCGCATCAATTTCTTCTGACGAGGAAGACGTTACACGCGTCTTTCCTCTTTGCCAGAAGCGTCACGGTTGATTAAAAAAAGTCGTTTAGAAGTAGAACACTTAAATATTAAACTTAAGTACTCTAACTTTAAAGCTTTTACATAAGTATGGGTCCTCTATTTCACTACATCGAAGCCGGAGGTCTTGGGCATTCTGGCGCTTCTCTATTTTGCCTCTCATTAATAGTCCTTTTCTTTTTTGCGCATTGGTCTTTGGCCATCCTAGCGGGCAAGTTAGGGCACTTATATATTAATACTAAAGGTGTCAAATAGGTGGTTGGGTTAGATTTGGGTCAAATTGACTATGGTTCGACCCATATTGACTCAATATTAATAATCATACTCGACTCAACCGCCAACTGATTTATATTCTACCCGACCTGTTTGACCCACATACCAAAATACAACAATATTCTAGAAAAACTTATATAATTCAATTAACTTATTTCAGCTCTTCACATGTATATTTTACATGGATAAAAACTTCACATCAAAAATGAAAAAAATTAAAATATAAAAAATTAGTAAATAAATAAAAAATATATTACTAAATATTTTAATGCAATAAAAGGATTTCCAGAAGAAGATGCCATTCGTTTGATGAAATAAAAAGGAATATCAAAAATTCGAGTGGTTGAATAACCCTTTCCTTATTCTGATAATAGCTTTGCTATCTATATATAGGATAGCTATTCCTCGGGACAGAATGATTCGGTAATCCAATTGCTCCTTCGGATCACTAAGGCCGTTAAGGACTCACTATACCCGATGTATTTTTTTCAACTCACATAGTCCACACAGAAGAATTGCCTCTGGGTTGGAGTAATATACGTATAGATGGTGGGGATTTGGTTACTGCTTTCTTTTTGTGTTGAGAAATTGGAGATGTAAGAGTTGGAGTTATGGAGTGTGTGGACCTCTCAGTAGGATTCGAACCTAGATGAAGTTCTGACCATCTAGTGAAAATTTGTTTTTATTTTTCTATTTTTAATATTTTGTTTAAAAATTATTTTTAAAAGTATTTTTTTTATTTTTCTTTTCTTTTTTATTTCATTTTTCTCCACGACCAATGGGCAAGAGGCAGCGGCGATGATTGGTGAATGGTGGCGGGCGGTGTCATCGACTCGCAGCGAGATTCCATCAACAGTTTTTTATAGTTTTATATTTTATTTTTTCTTTTCTGATTTATTTCATTTACTTATAAATTGAAAATTAAGAAATAATATAATCAAGTTGAGCCTTGAGGCTCATTTATAACTTGTGGGAGATGCAGCCGATCCATTCCTCTTGGGTCGAGATGGGTTTAGAATGTACCTATTTTTGATCAATCTGATTAAATCTTAACTTTTGGACCCATTTTCATTCGGCCTTTAGACCCCATATATAACTTATTTGTACAATATGGATAAAAAATAGGTCATTGACCCCATATTGATGGCTTCTATATATGTATAATGGCTTTAAGCTCTTAGAGCTGGTGGTGGTATTTGCCTCTCTTTAGGAAGCTAATATGACTAAAACTTGCTGCTTTCTTGAACTGTTGCTTTTCATAATTACGTTCTGGAATCTTTTGCTAGATTCATCTTGTACAACAGATTAGAGAACCGCTCTGCCTTTGATCCGACTAATCTTTTTGCCATTGGAAAAAGGGGGACACAGGATTAGGATTAGAAACGAAAATTTGGCTGACTGATCTTATCAGAGAGTACTCTGCTGTTCACGATATTGTAGAACGGAGAATCGGTATTGTGAAATGCACATTCTAGGCCTGTTTATTGGGCAGTTCGACAAGAATCTTGCCGAGCCGTGCTGAAAAATATTGTTTGGAATCAGATGAAACCAAGCAGAACAAGATGGACGTATTTGCTAATAGTTTCGGGACGAAAGATTCTCTTTACTCAGGGTACAACAGTAGGGCTATCCCGCCGAATTATAGAGGATGTTTCAGTCATTAAGTTAAATGACGGTTGCGCATAGTGTACATTACTGACATATGACTATCACTTGTTCTATATGGTTACTGAAACAAGTGTAAATGATCAACAAGAATAAGACCCGTCACCCATTGAAGATGCATAATGCAGCATCGTGGTAGAGTTAAGAGAAGTATGGAAATCCAAAAATGAAATGAAGTCATCTTTCTTAGATACTGTTCTGGAACTCGGAGGCAAACTTCAAATCATACCTGAATGACAAGACATGTGGCAAATCCCTTCTCTTTTTTCATTGGCTGCGAGGTTACCAGTTTAAATCTTAGATCTGAGTGCCTGGTGTGGAAACTGTGTGGATAGCAATTGATGACTAAAACATGATACTGGGGTCATGTGAAAGGCTGGCAAGGTCCTAGCATTTGAAGTAGAAAGCTATGTCTGCAATCGGGCGAGTTTCCAAGCTTTCAAACGACACTTCACCTCCATGCTTCGAAGATTTATCACGCAATCGCCCTCTCATAGGAGTGTGGCTGCGGTTCCGCCTTTTCAAACTTTTTCATAAGCATCGAAGCCCGGGAAAATCTGAGTCATAGAAAGAGCTCAAGTGGGCTTTTACCAAATGGTCATGTATAATTCAAATTGGCTCTTTTTTCACCTCTTTATAGCCGAAGTATTCTTGCTCCAAATACAGACTTTAACTGATTTTTGAACCCTTTTTCGTCACAATTCTAGCATTGCTCTTTCTAATGCTTTCGATATCTTGTGTGATTTTGACGGTCCAATCCGAAGACGTACCCGAAATTTATTCAGGAGTTCGATTCTCGATTTTGAAAACAGATCAGTAGTGGAACGAACTGTTTGTTTTCTTGGCATACAACGAAAGCAATGTACAGACAAAGAATAAGATGAAGAGACCCACAACCCTCATCCAGCTCCATCAAGTCCCTGCCTTATCAGCTCCCCGAACTCCTCTCGGTGCTCTTGAGCATCACAGGCAAGGCCAATCTAACCCCACTCTTGACCACTTCCATGTGCCTCGGCTTTATCCTCTTCTCCAAGCTGAAGGCAAAGTACTGAGGGAAGTCCCTCAGCTCCTCCAGCCTCCCCCCCATCTCCACGCAGAAGTAGTCGAACTTTGGCTTGAAGTTGTTCTCGATGCTGAAGGTGAACAGGGCAGGGCACCTCCGGACCATCCCGACCGCCTCACTCCGCGAGAACCCGAGGCTCTCCAGGTGCTTGAGCTTCGGGATCAGCGTGTTTTTCCACGCTGGACACCAGCAGGATCGGGTCCTGGTAGGCCAGGGCATGGAGGTCACTGAAGCCAAGCCTCTGGAGGTAAAACAGAGCAGGCCTGAGCTGGTCTCGGACGCTCGAGACCAGCAACCTCGGACACTTGTTGATGGGCCTCCGGAAGTCATGGTCGGGGACGCGGAGGTCCCGGGACAGGAAGCCGAAGACGGGGCAGAGGTCGGATTCGATGTCGGCGGTGAGGAGATTGGGGCACATGCCGAAGATCCGGGCCAGGTCCTTCTGGTGGACGCCCTTGGACTGGAGGAAGGAGACGACGGAGTGGATGGAGTGGGGAGGCGCCACGGAGGGACGGGTTGAGGGCGAGGGCCCGGCTCGCGTCGACACCCATGATCTCGAGGCAGAGGATCTTCTCCTTGAACTGGAGGGAGATGTGGGGGTGGGTTGGGGTGTAGAGTGGATGCTTGTGGAGGAGGCTCTTGGGGAGCTTTGTCGCCAATTGGGTTGTGGTGGAGGTTGAGAGGGAAGATGGCGATGGCGGTGGTTGCGGCGGTGGTGATGGGTTTGGGGAAGAGCAGCGAATGGGAGCGTGGAGTGGTGATGCTCTCATGGTTGATGGTGAATGCGAGCTTCTGTGGTTTGGTGCTGAGGAAGACGATGCTCCCTGTGGTTACAGGATGTGACACGTGGAGATTGGACAGGAAGTTATTGGCTGGTGCTGGATTGTGCGGATTATTTTTTGGGGATGGGTAGTGAAAACTTTAAACTATATAGTCGTTTGTAACGTTTGGGGGAAAAAAATTAAGATAAAGTTGTTTGTACCTCAATTTTGGCCCCAAGCACGGTGAGAAAATTATACGGATGATCATTGAATTTTTTCCAATATATAGTATTATCTTTGGACTTTTTATTTTTTAATATTGTCCCTAAACTATTAGTAAATGTTCTAATCTATATTCCCTAGACTATTTGTCCTTCCCTCAATTTTAAATTAACGACATTTGCTGATGTCCAACATGTTAAGTTTGGGGAGTGGACAAAAAAAAAGTTACATGTAGACTGTCCAAGTAATATATCATCTCAAACTATAATACGACGATGCACGTCATCAAATAATCATGAACTTGTTAAAATCCTCCAATTTTTTTTTCCCTCTTTTAAGTTTCATGGATAAAATGATGGACATATTCACTCATCACTCAAAAAAATCCAACTCAACATACAGAATAATCCACGCCATCAAATAATAACTACATAACTAGTACATGGATTATATTGAACAAAGTAAAAGAAGGTATGTATTTGACCAAAAAAGAAGAAGAAGAAGAAGGTATGTGACATTTATATTGAGCCAAAGTTCAAGGATCATTTGCGTCATTTATACCACTTAACAATGATCAATCATTATTCACCATGTGATATGAATCTTGTTTTACTTAACACCATGTGTGTATGCATGGGAAAATTACCAAAAACAGTCCCAAGCCTATCGTGCTTGGGACTGTTTGCGGCTCCGACCGCCTTCGCCTGCGACCGGTGAAGCCATGGTGGAGCTACCCTAGCCAAGATCTGGGTGAGGCTGGGTGAGGGCTTTGCTGCCCTCTCCTAGTGGCCAGCGAGCTCCCGTGACCCTTATCGGCCACAAATAGAAAACAAAGAAGGAAGGAAGAAATGAACGAAAAATAAAAAATTAATTCAACAATGCAAAAAAAATTAAAATGTAAAAATAATAAAATACAATTAAAATTATCTATGTTAGCGGCGACTAGTCAAATGGACTGAATTGCACGAATACAAAAGGTTTATGACTCAATTGAAAAAAAGGTTTTGAAATGAATTTGCACAATTATAATAGGTGTGTACCTGGTTTGGTGATTATCCCATGTATGAGCCTCACTTTTAATTTGTTTGTTCCATCACGAGATGTGTTCATCATGCAAAATACATTCCAGTTAATGTGATGGTGAATAGGATTATCCAACATTTCTTTGATTCTAATTTAATAAGTGAAAGCAAGTCACCCTGGAGTTGCTCAACTTTTTATGTCAATAAAAATGCTGAACTTAAAAGAGGTGTTCCCGGACTTGTCATAAACTATAAAACTTTAAATGCTGCTCTCAAATGGATAAGATATCTGATCCCCAACAAATTGAAAAATAGCATTTGTGACCACAAAATATTAAAAAAAAAATAGTAATTAGCTTTCTTTTAATTTCAATTGCATTTTGGTCACTTTAAATCCCAAAAATTCGATCAGGAACCCTAATTTTCAAAATTTTGCATTTAGGTCCTTAAAAAAGTAAAAATAAAAAAATTGAGTCTTTTCTAGTATTTTTCTCACCTTGGCCCAGTTACGACATTTGTTTCTAATGCCTTTAATTGCATTTTTGGTTCAATCATTTCACAGATTGAGCAATTTCGAAAATGAACTTAAATTTTTGGTTCAATCATCAAGAATGTGATGCTTTATGCCATATGCATAGTATTTCATTAGTCTTGGTATTTCAAAGTCCACACCCATCTATCGTCGCTGCCAATTTGCTGACCAGACTTCTGTGGATCGCCATGTCCACATGCATCTCATTCTAAAGCTTCCTTGGTTACACACAACAGGAGACCTCTACGAATATACATAGCGGAGGCACCTCGATTTCCAATCTTGGCTCCCATGGGGCTTTATTGGCATTAATCATTGATGGAATCGTATTAATTCATTTCTTGAAATGCAATGCATTGATATGCTCATGTCGTGCCACATGACTCATCTCAGCTCATTAGACATCAAATAATCGTGCATTGTGGCATTAGACATATTTAATTTAGTTTGAAATGCATTGTCAAGACAATAGATTCTTAGATTAGGTCATTTAAAAACTTTAAGTAAATAAACCAAACACAAAATTGTACTATCCCCTCTATGAGGCTCACGGCCGAACCATGTCATTCACAACCAATCTCATCTTGTCGCCTATTCCAGCGATTCGACCACAAATTCCTTTAAGTAGACCTTCAAGACATCGATCTCATTGATAGGAGCAACACTCAAGCAATTCAAAGTCCATTGAGCACTAACACCAGCAGGACCGAACTATAATACTCGGTTCTCTTCATTGCGCTGTCTAAGTCAACGATTCACACTCTAATTTCATTCATCCTACCCCAAGAAGATTAATCGTGCCCATAAATACATCACACAAGACCATTTAACACTTCAAATATCTAGGCCGAAACTCATCTCTCTTAGCAATCTCATTTTGCTGTTCCACCTTGATAATCCAACCATAAGTCTTACTCGTTCAAAATTCTATGACATCGGTCATACCTATAGGGATAGCATGCAAAACAACTAAGCCCTTCTCAAACCAAAATTAAACCATCATCAACACAGCAATCTCATCTCATGGCTCAATCATGACGATCAACATATCAATTTCACCAACCCAATGCTCAAGGATGTCAATCAAGCCAAACAAAGCTACATGCAAAGAATCGGCAATTTACATGCCAAAACCAATAATCCAAAAGTCAAGCGAGTTAAAGATTTACTTGCCTTAATTCCTTGCACAAGAACGGTCACAGAACTGCCACTGCATCATGCGCGAGCTTGTCTTTCCCTTGCATGAATGAGTGGGCGAGAGAGATTGAGAGAGAGAGCTTAGGTCAGTGAGAGAGAGGATGAGAGCGCATCGGAAGGGATGGTGAGGTGTGGCTGAGGGAAGAAGAAAAAGAGAGAGAGTGTGCTTGTGGGTTTCTTAACAAAAATGAGCTAGAGAGAGAAAATAAGGCTTAAATAGTTGGGAAATGGCTTCTTACATGTCCGCCAAGTGTCCATCACGTGCGCCTCAACATGCCCTTCGGCCACCAAGTGACAAATTCACTAAATTGCTTTAATTTTCGCGTAATTGAGCTCTAATGGGACCAAAAACTAAATATAGTAAGTCCCTAAAACATAATTTTCTCAATGATTACCGCCAAAAACAATCTACTTATGTTCGTTAATTAAATTAGTGGAACTCAAATCATCACAATTTCCCGTGACCACCACTTTTTGGAGCTCCTGTTCATGTTAAATGTATCTCAATCATATGGGTCAACATTGAACTTGTGGAATATACCCCATAACCAAGGTTGCTCATTCAAAGCAAAGGACACCCATTTAGAAAAAACTCGAAAAGCCATCTAGAGCTTTCACACATAACAAGAGAGTTAGATTTTGAAGAGCAAGATTCAACATCTCTGAGCTTCAAGAACATGATGACTGCTTAGTTTAGTGTCTTCATCAACACACATTGGAGCCTCATTAGAGTATCATTTTTTTCTCTGTCTACCAAAAATATATGTACCCTTATTCTTGAAGTGAGTCTCCTCTGGGATGATAGTCCCTCATTCCCTCACACAAATTCACTCACTCTCATGCATACTCAAGTTTGGTCGCTCAAAGATGTCGTTTCGGTTTGAAATTTTGGATTGAAGGATCTATACTTTCTCAAGGGTTGAAGCGTGCAGAGCATTGATGATATTGAACAAAAGGGGTTCTTTTCTTCTTGTTCTTCTTATGCAATTTGACATATTAAATTACAATCACATGTGTTTGATGATTTGTCCAATGGCCCTTGAGCCTGCAATAAATTTGATTAAGCCCAGAGGTGGATGTGTCGGGACTTGGAGTCTTGAATTTTGTTGATAGCCTTGTAAGGCAAGACAAATTGCACACACGCTATTAGCATAAGTCCTCACTTGAAAAACTAGTGCCGAGAAAGAGAATTAGCATGACTATCATTTGATCAATAGAAATTTGGAGTGTTGAGTTAGTTGAAATTTTCGTGTATAAGTACATTACCATTATGATGCTAATATTTAGAATTGGACTCATTCTCATCATCCCTATGCTCATAGTTGGATATCCTCTAGTAGAAACTCTCTCCCCCTCTCCCCCCCGGGAACGATGCCCACAATTATCGAGTGTTTGACATATAGACAACAAGAAAGGCCACAACATTTGTGAATAATTGTCTACTAGTGTATGCATGTTTTGTGAGATAAAATTCATTCATACTTCCAAATATGGTGAGCTTATTTTGAAGAGGACACCTCTAGTCAATATTGTGACACTCGAGAATGTCGCGGGTTACCCGCGTCATTCTAATTATATCTTTTATTGAATAATAACATGCAAAAGCGTAATATAATTTTCACAACATCCCTGAAAAATATCACATGAGTTTAATAAAATACATATGTTTATTTTTATTAGTGTTACTAGTTTACCAAATACACATACCATGATTTTTATATTACAAACATCAATAATTAGTACATCACAAACACCACTCAAAAGTACAAACCTGGGAAAGCATTATGGAATCATGAATAGTCATTTCTTTAGTCATTAGATTGGTTTCTAAACAAGTCTTGGAAAGATTTCAATTTCACCCTCAATTTTCTTTTTATTGGATGAATGCAGTATCTCCTATCACCACACACACTTCTTTGCCCAAAAGCCAACGTTTCTATGAAATTAGCAATTTTCCCAAACCATTTAGTTTGCTCTTATTAGAGTATGTCTTCTACTTATTATCGCCAAAACTACCCTTGATCAACTTCAGTGCTCTTCATATGAATTTCAAGCCTTGTTAATGATTATTTTCATTATTATCAATGTTGCAATTAGATGAACAAGTGACGAGTGCCTTTTGGGACTTTCAGCATGATCTATTACCCATAATCAGGACAACATGCTATTATCAACTTATTGGTATTATCTATGGTCAAACTGTATGAAATGACTCACGATCAATCATTCAATGATCCTATAGGTCTTCTTGAAATCCTCATCATATTTGATTTATCCTTATTGACACCTAATTTTGGCAATCCTATCTTATTTTTATCTATAAATAAAATATACCTAAATATACATAATTTCTCGTTTTATTGCAAAATAGAAAAGAAAAAAAATTGATAAGATAAAAATCTCCAAAAAATAAATAATAAATAATAAATAAGAATAAAAAGTAATTTTTAAAAAACAAAAACAAAAAGAGTTGGATTGGGTCGGGCTTGACCTGTCCAGGCCCATGCCCTTTCCTCCCTGCACAAGCCCACTCCCTCTTTTCTTTTCTTTTTTTCGTTGGGCCCACAGACGTGAGCCCTTCCCCACCCCCCCCCTCGGCAGCCCATCTCAACTCTCCCTCTCATGTTCTCATGGTCCACAAAAATGGACAAGAGGGGAATTGGAGGAGAAATGCCCATATGAGATAACTTGGGAAGGTAGTTTGCAAATTACAATAGGGAAGTAACATGAACAGGGGGAAGTATGGGGGGATTGGACGTGGGGTGGTTAGGTAAAACAATTTAAAAAAAATATGGGAAAAGGGGAAGAATGGGGAGCAAAAAAGAAGGGGCCGAGAAAGAGAGGGAGATCTTGCGGGAGTAATCAGACGAAGGGGCATAAATCAGTTGTTCCGGTAAGGGTGGCATGTTGTCGCTTCTGTTGTCCATTGGCCGTCACTTAATGCCGTCTGTTCGAGGTCCAAAACAGGTCTTTTTCCTTTCCTCCCTTGCGTTCGCCTATGTTCGAGTAAGAGGACTCGCCGGCCGAGCACTTTTGTCGTTCATCTGGTGAGATCCAATGTAGTTGGCTATCATTAGATGGTAGCCTTTTTTCTGCAACTTGTGGTTCCATTATGTGCTTGTTTGTTTCACATTTTTGGTTGATACTCGCTATTGGGGCCGATTTGCATAGTGGTAATCTATTGGGTTGCGGTCGACGGGGACAACGAGCGCGGGTGTTACGGCTCGGGTAGTCGATCAAGCTTAAGTTGGGCTTGAATCTAGGTTGGCATTTTAGAATCGACGGCACATGAGACGAGGCCAGACCAGAGGTGGTAATGTGGCAGCTCCCAACATCACGGCTTTTATGGCGGACAACCAGACTCGGCATTCCTAGTGAGAACGTTCGACAAGTTCACAAGGCGGTGGCAAGGCGAACTAAACTCAGCGGCTTTCGGTGACAAGCATAGGTGCGAGTTGGAAATAGTGGAAGCTCAATTTAGACGGAGCCCGACGCAAAGAGGCCGAGCCGATGAGGCTGCTGCGAAGCGGCCTAGATCGGAGAGGAAACCTGACTGCCGAGAGAGGGAGATTCAATTTGGGCTTGGTGGGCCTCAATTGAGTTTCAAGAAAATAGGTCCTATGTTTGGCCAAATGGGCTAACGGAAGAAGGGGTTCCGTTTGGGCCTTGAGGATTTTGGGGCTCGACTAGTTTTTTTTGTTTTTGTTTTGGAAAATGGGTTTTGGGCAGGCTGCTGGGCTCAAAGGAAGATGGGAGCTTAGCGGGCCTTGGCTATTAAATGGGGGGATTGTAGGCTTGGCAAGCTTGGTTCGGGTTCTCTTTCCTGGGCCGGATCAGGTCTAATGACCTGATCCCGGTCTGGGTTTGAGAACCCAACTCGAGCCGAGTTGATCGGGTTAAATCTTAATTTATTGATAATTTTTTTTATTAATAATAATTTGAAATTAATTAAAAATTAAAAAAGTAAAATTAAATGAAATTAAAAATTAAAATAAAATTAAAAATTAAAAAATTGATTTATTAATAAAAAAATTCGAAAAACGTTAAAATTAAAAAATTGGTTTTAATCCCTTTTAATCCTAATCTGGTGTTCATTGAAGATCAATGTCCAGTCCGATCTAATAACTGTGTATTCGATCCGCATATCGAAATTGTTTTTTCTAAATATCGCCATTATATATTTGGTATGCATGTGTATTTTTCGATTATATATGGCATGTTTTACCTGATTGAGTGTTTATTGCGGCACTATCTTTTGAAAAATTTTCTATTAATCATTTTTCTAAATACTAGGTAAGGATAAATAGGTAATTGCACGAAATGACAAAAAAAACATTATGCATGATCACCTAGCACTGATTAGATGCCTAGTAAACTTAAAATGATATGTAGAAAGTGCGATGACCTTAGAGAATTTTAACTAATGAGATACCGAAAGGGCGCTAATGATCTAATTAGCATAAATAAGTCCCCGAACTTAGAAATTATGGTTGCGTAGAAATCGAAATAATACTCTCATGTCTCGATTGATTTCTAGCCGACCTCAATAAGCTAGTGAGGACTCCTTATAGCATTTAAATTACTAATCACGAAAACGAAATCCAACGTCACGCAAGGTAGGACTTGGAAGAGTCCATGCCATTGACTGATGGCAATATCTCTAAACCTGCCGAACCCTCCGAGAGAGGTTAAGGCAGGTCACGATAGCTTGGTGACTCCACTGAAACTTAGGATTATGAATCTGTGTAGACTTAGGCCGTAATAACTAGTTGATTGTTCCCTAATTTGTTCTACATTGTTGACACCTGATTTTTAATCATCTTTTCTCTTTAAAAATTGATAGAAAATCTATAAAAATTCATAAAATTAAAAAAGTCAACTTTTGAGACATTGGCCAAGCCTAGGAAACCAATTTCGACCAAAAAATAAATTTTCATATTTTCAGTATTTTCCTGCATTTTATTTTTAAAAATCCATAAAAAAATCAAGAAAAAAATGAGAAAATTGCAAAATGAACTTTGGAAGTGTTGGTTAAGCCTAGACAACCATTTTTGAACAAAAAATAATTTTTCGTATTTTTCGCATTTTTAATATTTTTCAGAAATTAGAAATTTTTTTGAAAATTTATAAAAAAAAATAGCATTTGAGGCCACAAAAATATGAAAAAATAGTTAGTATTTTTCTTTTAATTTTCTCTTCATTTTGGCCAAAGAAAATCTGCAAAAATCAATCTAGAATCGGGAATGACTTTGTTAATCTCATTTTCAGATTAATTGAAAAAATTATAGAAAATTCATTTTAGCTCTGTAATTTTTTATTTTTGTATTTCTGGAGTCATGACATTGACCTCTAATACTCCAAATTTTTCAATGGCCTGATGATACATTTTTCGTTATTGCGTTCGATTTTTCGAATTTAATTTGTCATTTGAAGCGTTTTTTCTATACTGCATTATTATTGATTCCAAGCTCATGCGCCTGCAAGTGACAAAGTCAAATGCCTTACAGATGCTGGCTATCTTATCAACACGATGGATGGAACTCAGCTGCAAGAGTCTCAGAGTCAGAGTGGCTAGCGAAGACTCCCCTGCACATTCAAAAGTTGCTCAAAGTCCAGCACTAGCGTACCAGAATTCTTCAACTTCGATTGATGCCCTCATTTCTACAAGCACCGGTGCCAATCCAGTTTCACTTTCCTAATGAGACTCAATTTGTTGCTGCTTGTGGATCCCAAAATACTGTCATAGTCATTGGCATGGATGGGAGATTTAAAGGGAGCACCACTTACAGCAGAAGATATCATTGGAGGATAGGGTGAGTCACCTTAATGGGGCAAGGAATGTGTTAGGCAGCTGAGACAAGGTAGAAAGAGTGGAGGACAATTAGTGGGAACTTTCGGTCAAAAAAAAAAAGAAAAAAAAAGAGGGCAGCCGAGGGAGAGGCTCATCAGGTCTCACTCTACGCAAGCCAGTCTGAGGAGAGGTTTAGCATAGGAACAAGAAAAAGAAGATAAAAAATCAGGAGAGGAAGAAAAAAAAATGCAGTTCTTAAAACTTTCCTTTCCTAATCCTCTCACTCCATCCAATTCACGATCTTCTGCTCATTTCTTCACTCCTATTTTACCTTGGCATCAACCCATCAAACTTGGATACAACTCAGAGTTCATTGTGGAATGAAAGACCATGACGACAGTTTTTACATGAGGAGGTGCGTGGAGCTTGCAAGAACAGCGATTGGCTGTGCATATGACATCTTGAAATTCGACCCACTCTCGGAATTTGTAATAGAATGGATATATTTCATTGATGCACTGTAGTTAAATCTCACTCGGAACTGATCATTTCGAGATGACTAACCAAAGGGGAATGGCTAGCTAAGAATTTAAGTACGTGAACCTAATTTCAGGTCGATACGTGTAGCTCCTAAAAGCCGCCCATTAGTCTGAGTATTTACTAGAGTCGCTATCATATGAGTGTGGCCACAAATTAGATTCCGAGCTTGGATAATCGAGTTTTCAGGAATATCGCAATCGAAATTGGACATTGCCCCAAAAAGGCTCAAAAATTTGTCGATTGGTTTCGGAGTGTCGAGAAGAAAGGAAAAATATTGAAAGTGACCGTTTTGCCCCCGGCTTGACCTAGACTGTATGGCTAGAGAGTGTTAGTAATTTTAGCGAGGCTAGAAAATTTGTTCGGTAGCATTTCAAGTTATTTTCCGATCGCGATTGAGCCAAATCAGCACTGATTGAGCCCCACCCGGTCCTGAAATTTCACGAATTTCGAGAAATGTCTCGTCGGCCATCTTTTTGATCAATTTGACTAGTTTGACCGAAATTATTGAGGCCCAATCCCCTATCAGTCCAAATTTTACTGATAATCCAAAAATCAGTCAATTCGTTTAGCTTTATGTCGCTTTCGGTGAATAGTCACCGGCAATAATTATCCCTAGGATATTTATTGGTCAAACTACTCTCTCTCCTCCATAATTTCCAGCAGATTCTCTCTCCTCTCTCTCTAGAATTTTCGGATTTCTCTCTCTCTCTCCCTGCTGAATTCCAGCTTTCTGCCACCAATTTTGATCGGCCACCGACGGAAATCCGACAGTTGGATCATCGCGATTTTTGGGTATGTTGTAGTTCAATGTCTTGTGGTTCTATTCCAACTTGAATCACCTCGATCCGAGGTCATTTGACCTTCCAAATATGCTTTGCCGTGTCGGTCGACGAATTAGTCTTTTGTTACCCGAATTTCATATAGGGCTCATATTGATATATGTTGACCCTAGTGACCCCTAGAGCTCATTTTCATGTGAAAATATTGATTTTCAGTTCGTGAACCGTTCCGTTCGGCCCTTGATCAGCCCCGGTTTAGACGAAATTTACCGGAATTCGCCGTTCTGTTTCGGTCGCCGCCGTGCGCCGCCGTTTTCACCGCTTTCTCAGCTTTGTTTCAGCCTCAATTAGGTAAGTTATACCTTTATTTCTCGATTAGAATATTGTACATGCCATGGACTAGCTTTAGGGTCCGATTCGAGGTAAATCGGTTTAGGAAAAATTGCCGGAATTGGCGTATTTGTGCAAATTAAATTCTGTGGGGCTGTGAATATTCTGTGGATTGGTGAAATGTTGCTGTCCATGTTTGAATGAGGCTGTTTGAGATGGTGGATGTGGGTCCCGCGAGGTTCGGGTACCGAAAAATGCATTTTTGGGCCATTTTATGCGAAAACGGGCCAAATAGTGCCTTATTTTACTGTTCACGACACACGAACACTGTTCACGTGCTGTCCAATTAAATTTTGGTTTGAAAATGACATGTTTTGTGGGTCCCGTGTGGATCGAGTACGAAAAATGGGTTTTTGGAGTATTTTATGCAAAATAGGGCCCGAGCAATATTTATATTAATATTTCAAATATTTGGGGCCCGTGTTCGTATTCGAAATAATATTTGAGAATTTTGATTCTGTGGTTTGAGTGCCTGGATGAGGCGTGGAGTTGGGTCTGAGGGTTTGTGTGGTATTCTGAGAAGGGATTTAGAGGTTAGCTTGCTGAGATGTGTTCTCACGGGTGATTACCCTTATTTTTCAGACCCTAGGATATAAGCATGGTAAGAATACCAAAAGATTTGATATTCAGGTGGCAGAGTACCCAGTTGGCAAGGACAATTTATGGTGAATCGGTGGTTGCTGATGAATGTGGTCGCCCTGGGTTGTTTGTTGTTGTTAATATTTGTAAAGTTGATATTTCTGTGTAATATGGAGTTGAGATTATGTAATACATGAGGTGTTATGGTTGCGCTAGTCCTTGCTCGTTCGTTGTCAGGGGTAGGGTATCGCTTCCGCTAGTGTTTAATTTGGATATTAAGGTTTCAAGGTCGGCGACAGTTCTGGGATATCGCATGTATCGACCGTCGTTGCGCAGATGTCGCGCGCTCGTGGAGGTTCGGGGCGTGACAGTGCAAGTCCCAATCCTTTGGTGGGATGTGTAATTGTCAAGGATGGGAAGATCGTCGGTGAAGGATTCCATCCTAAAGCTGGTCAGCCTCATACTGAGACACTCTAAAGCTGGAGCAAAATTTTGAGTCTTAAAAGAAAAATGAAAGAGAAGCTGCAACAGGAACCTTTGGCTTGAACTCCGAAAGAAAAACTCTGGGCTCTAGTGTCAATCCTCATGCACAACTAGCTCAGAAAATTCCGAAAATTTCCAGAACATACGTGTGAGAAAGAGGCTGTTGTTTTCTCTTCCCATGATGCCAACGAGGTGATTGGTGCCGATCTTCACAAAAGGCCAAGAAAGTCCAGATGTGCAATGCAATACAAGAATTGCCCTTGTCCCGTCTGTAGATGATATATCAGATAATCAAAGTGGAGAAGTTGGGTGGAGGACATTTTCTAAGTGGACTTTCGGTGATAAAGTGGCAACACGAAGCAAGAAAAGAATAAAAGGAGGTGGAGGAGTGGGACAAGAAAGAAGGCACGCATCTCTCTCCATGGGGTCTTCATCAGTAATGGACATTCATGATGAAGGAGAAAAGAAAGAGGATTAACAAACAAAAGAAAGGGGACGACAAACTCTAGTGGATTTTTTTTCGGTAGGAGACCGTTGAATCTGGAATTAAAGGCCTCCTTCTTTACCTTTTATATTTGTGGTCGCACAGCAAAGAGGGAGATCTATCAATTGTCGTACTTCATTCTAAAGTCTACAGAATAGGAGGAAGGGGATAAAAGATAGATATTCAGCTGGTTGAAGCTGCATAGAGTATTTGGGAGAATTTTAACAATGGCGAGAGGCAAAATTCAGATGAGTCGAATCGAGAACTCAACGAGCCGGCAAAGTCACCTTCTCGAAGCGCCAGATTGGGCTGCTGAAGAAAGCTTGCGAGCTCTCATTCCTCTGCGATGCTGAAGTGGCCCCGAGTCATCTTTGAGGAGATATTCAAATCCGACATTTTTTACAAGAATTTCAGCTAGCCTTGATGAAAGAAATGTAAGGAAAGTCCGAGGAGACAAGAAGGTTCGCAGGATGAAGAAGCGACAATCTTTCCCAAAGAATGCAGAACTTTCACATGGTGCACCCACAAACCCTCTCAAGGGAGGGAGTTTTCTCACTAGAAGCTTTCCTTTGGTGGCACAGACTGGAGGGACTACACATCTTTGAGGACTTGCTCTCTTGGGGGCTCTCTCTCGAAGAAAGGAGACCCGTTTTGGGGGAGAGCTTTGAGGACACAAAAACCCAGAAAGCAACATACTAACTCTCTCTCTTATCTCTCTCTCTCTCTCTCTCTCTCTCTCTCTCTCTCTCTCTCTGCATTGAAGATCGGCTTGAAGAAGAAGGAGAAGCAGCGTCTGTGTGTGAGTCGAAGCGATTACCGAACCCGACACGATCCAACGACAATGAAAGGGATGCTGAATGAGGTGGCGGCATCTGGGTCGTCGATCCACAGCTCGGCTTTGTCGTCAACAGCGTCCTCGTCCTCGTCACCGTCGTCCTCTCCCTCGATCTTCACCAACTACGCTCTCAGCTCCACTCTTTGCTTCTAGTCCAAAGTTCTTTCCTTCTTCTCACTTTAAAAAGCATAAGGCAGTTTCTTGCTCTGCTTGTTCTTCCTCATAGCATTTTCATTTTCCAATATCTTCTTTCTAGCGACGTGAGTTCCTTCTCTCGCATTCTCTACTTGGAATAGCGTCCATCAGAAGATCATGAAGGTCTCGAGTCTGGTGGGACTGTCTTGTGTGACGGGTTAGCTTGTTCAAGAAAAGGGGTTGCTCTGTTCTCGTGCAAAAGATTACGAAAATGAAGTTCATGAAGTTGGATCGAAGCCAAATGCATTCCTAGCAGATGGAAATCTGTCAAGTATATATCTAACGGAACTGGCGACGGACATTGCCATAAGTGTTGGTGAAGTTAAGTTCTTTCTTCATAAAGTTCCTCTCTTGTCCAAGAGCTATCGTATGCAGAAGTTAGTGCTAAAGGTAACGAGGAAATTCTCATGAAATTAATTTGGTCGATTTTCCTGGAGGACCAAAGCTTTTGAGATTTGTGCAAAATTCTGTTATGGGATGCAGTTACTCTTAATGCTTACAATGTTGTGGCTGCTCGTCGTGTAGCCCAATACCTTTGAGATAACTGAGGATGTTGATAGGGGTAACTTGATTTTCAAATCGAGGTATTTCTCATTCCATATATTTCAGAGCTGGAAAGATTCCATCATTGTTCTTCAAACTACAGGTCTCTACTTCCATGGTCCGATGACCCAAGATAGTTGGGAGATGTGTAAGATTCTATTGCCTTCAAGGATGTCTATTGATCCTGCAAATGTCGATTGGTCATACACACACAATCGCAAATTAGCTTCGGAAGATAGAGTTCTTGAGGAGGGGATTTAAGTTTCTGAATAGAATGAAATCGTAAAGGGGAAGGGGGGGAGGG
>JAGVVM010000490.1:0-53982 GCA_019149425.1 Psidium friedrichsthalianum | reverse complement strand
CCACAACATCCCCGCCCCTCCTGCGTTTACACCTCCATGTCAAAGCAGCAAACGTTTATAATAATATCCGAATTCAACTCGCTCTCGCCCGAGAAGGAACAAATCTCTCAAAATTTCGTCTCTCTGCTCTGTTCTCGCCTTTCAGCCTCCACCCAAGCTCCATTCCCCTCTCTCTTTATGAAATTATCTGTCTCTAGGAGCCCGCAAGACTTACTCCTACACTTGAGACTTGTTGCAGAGTCACTTGGCGTCCGACCCGCGGAACGCAGACCGCCACCACTGACCTCCACTACCACGGCCAAGAGCGCAGGCAGGAGAGAACGGCAGATCTGGACAGGAGGCGGACGCCGCCGGCCGCGGGAGGAACGCGCGCCGCGACTAAGATAGGCAAGAGCTGATAGGGGATCATCACTTCCCTGTTGCTTGGTTGGAAGGCCAGGAGAAGCAGGACATCAGAACGCGACATGGCTTCGAGGGAAGAGAAGCTAGCGTGTTCGAGGACCAATCACAAGAAGACAAGACCACGGCCATGTTGGTCGTTACTACTCCTACTCTGATGATTACTACACGGAGGTGGAGAGCTGGACAGGAGTGAGGTCAGGAAGAGGGGAGGTCGTATGGCTGGGCTGTCGACGGCACCCTCGCCTGGTGATGCGCTGATTCGGTGAAGAAGGGTGAGGTAAGGGGCCAAGAAAGGGATGTGGCGAGAGTGGAGGCGGTTCATCAGGGAAGGAGGCTGGGGTCAGGACAGGTCTAATTGCGGTTGGGATGGGGATGAGGTGTAAGAGACCCGACTTACCTGAAGAGGAGTTCAAGAAGCCTTAGGATTGGAGGAAACGACCTTCGACATGGTGATGCAGAGGAGCTGAAATTCTGTTATCGCGAACGGCAGGACACGGACATTCGCGAGACGGTGCGATCCGGTCCGGCCAAACTCCAAGGTTGCGGTCTGCTTAGGGATGGTTGCGAGAATGGGGGGAGACACGAGGGACGGATGCCTCAATAATGGAAGGCGAAAAAGAAACAGGTTTTTTGGGGTTGGACCACAAGTAACCCACGGAGAAGACAAAGAAAACCAGAACCCCAACCACCACACAAAAAAGAAAAGGTTTGTTTTTTGGGGACCGCATGGCACCACAGGCCACCATCTTCCATGGTCGCATGGCGGCGTGGTTCGAACGGGTCTCCTGAGTTGTTGTTTGTGATTTTTGTGTTTTGGTGTGGGTGGGGTTAGGGGGTTAGTTGGTTAGTTTTGGTTGGGTTGTGTTTATTTTGGTCCGAGGGTTTTGTTTATTGGGTGTTGTTTTGTTGTTTTTTATTTTTTTGGACCGTTCTTGTCTTTTGTTTTGTTAGACCACCCCTTTTTTTTTTTGTGTTTCTTTTGTTTTTATTTAGGCCATTTTTTTTTTTTTCTTAGGCATATTTTCGACTTGTCAGTAAGTGGTTCTAGAGGTGTTGTTCAGCTATTAGGACTGTGTGGATGCCTAAGTACTTGCAATGCGCCTGATGAGGATAAACTTAGGAAGATAAGCAGATGAGTATGAATCTGTTTCAGGATACACCATGTCCGTTGAGGTCCATTTACACGACCCCGATTCCATTATCGCCCCTAAGAATTGCGTGGCTGTATTTACTAAGCGGCACACGGGAGCGCGAGTAATCAGAAGACCTCGTATTCCGATCACTTGCAAGCGTCCGATGACCCAAGGGTAGTGTTCACCGATGTTGTATTGGTTGTGGCCTGGTGCGATAGCCGATGATCAGGTGCTGGAGAGAAGTCTCTGCACTTTATCAGAGGGCCTAATAGGATGGGGCCACTGACGGGTTGTTTGATCGTCGCGTAATTCGTGGTTTACCCCTTCATTGGATGGGTTTTTGGGAGCATCTACACCCTAGCAAAATTTGACGTTGACTCACACGGCGTTTAATGAGAAATACCCCCCCTGCGAGTCCAGAGAGTGGCGAAGTGCATTTTGCAAGGTTGGAAATGCGAGGTGGATGTTCGCTTGTGCCAAAAACGAACGGAAGTGAAGCTTCAGGATTTGCCGGGTGCCGTTCTCGGAGTGCTGCTTTGTTCTGCACAATGATTGTCTGTGAAAATAAGAGGCGAGGAAATGGAGCCCGGCGCTAGATTGATAATCATGATGATGAGATGGTCCCTGAGTTAGCTTGAGACAGTGAGCTCGATGAAGGCTAAGCGGATGCGAGTTCCCATAACCTCTGCAGCATGGGCCTCTGGGGACTTCTTTTCTATAGAGCGAACAGTCACAGCTGGTTTTCATTCTTAATTTTACGTTTCTCACTTTGAGGATGGTATTCTTGAAATTCGCTTTCTTCCATACTTGTTGTAGTTTTTTTTTTTTTTTTCTTACACCATAATCATTCTTCGTGTTGTGAGGAGCTGTGTAAAAGACATGCTCTTGCGCCTTCCACAAACGATGATCACAAGTCTTCATAAGCTTTCATGTATACAGATGAATAGAAGGAAAATGTTCTGCTTATATAAGATTACCGCACTTGATATTACCGAAAAGAGTGAATGAAATTTGACATCATTGGGGTTCTTAGTTGCACAGGTCCCTGCTTATTTGAATATCGCATTTCATCATCTCTGTTTAAAGAAGTCTGGATTGATTGAATGGAACCCATCTCCAATGCTAGATCTGGTCAGTTTATTCATATGCTGCTTCTTGCGACTTCCCTTATATATATAATTCATTTTCTAAGTCATTTGAGTTCTGCTGCAATGCTTTGTTTCGTGGGCTTTCTTTCGGAAGATGTTGATGAATCTCTAGTTTTTAGCAGTCATTTCCAAATAATGCAGGGAGTTCACTGTTGATCTCTAATTTTTTGCGAACTGCTGTATCATCTGCGGCGAGTTTATAAGGACCGTTATGTTTTCAACCGTTGTCATCGTGATCATGATCCAGCATACCAAGTTTTAGTCGGGGATTAAGCTTACAAGAGTGAAGAATGTCAATCGAGTAACTCTCTGTTCAGTTTTGTGTGCGAATCAGTTCCATTAGAGCCAGCGAGAATTGTTTTAATCGGTTCATTTGCTCGATATCTCTTTGATTCTTGGTCTGTATTTCCAGATGAACAACGAGGAAGATGATGCCTTCAAATCTTGTGTTCTTCAAATGAATCTCTTTCGGTAAAGAAAATACAACCGAGAAAAGAATTCCCAACTCTGTTGAACCAGTGGGAGTATATGTCACCATTGTGGTCAAAAATAGAAGGGACTACGTACCATGAAGCGGACCTCTGTGAGATTATCGTTACTTGCTTTCTTATAACTCAGTCAAAACGGACAGGAAATTGGATTGTAGATTCTATCATCAGATTTGAGCAAGACAAAGATCATCTGATTTGCCAAAGACTTTCATGTTTTCCTCCACAATCTGTAATATCAGTCAGAAATGTAGTTAATAGAGCAATAACTGAAAGGTGTCTCGGAGTCCCACAGCTTGGACTTGGAGAGCCCTTGGACTTGTACTCTTCCTGTCACTTTCTCTACTGCGCCGGACTTGAATGGCAACATCAAATGATGCAGAGAATGAATTAGCACGAATGTGCTAGTGGTGTGGCATCCCCTCCATTCAATATTACTTAAGTCAACTTCAAAATTGGTCAGACTCATGCCATTTTCCATTTTTGTTTTTTTTATGCACCAGTCACTTATTGTGACCGGCATATCCTCTAGAAGAATTGGCACGTCCATACAAAGAAGACTAATTGAACAACCCGATGTGAACGAGTCCATACTAGCCTCGCCACACAAAGCTGAACCGGCACGCCTTTCCTCGAGAAAGCCTATCACATCTTCATGTTTGAGAGGAACCTACTTAGGATGCGTCTGGTTTGACTTTTGAAAAAGGATTTTGGGAAAATACAAAAGCCTTTAGACTAAAGAAATTTGGTGAAATGTAAAGACTATTTGGTAAACTGTAATTGAAAATTGCATTGCGATGCAGTTTTGAAAAAATGCTGTTTGGTAAACATAAATTCAGAAAGTCTTTCGATGTGATCAATTTTAGTTTTTAAATGCAATTTGTTTAAAATTAAAAAAATAATTGTTACATATGGATAAATTTATAATTAAAAAATCACATCAAAGTGGACATTTCAACTAAAAAGAGAGCAATTGCACTATAATAAACACGCTCACATATGTCTCGAGCAATGTGGTTGTTTAGTAGTATGACCTATTCTCAGAGAGTTTGATCCGATAGACCCTCGTGCCTTTTCATCTTTTTGTGCTTTGAAGTTGATTTCCTAGACAATCTGCACTTTTGTATCCTCTCAAGCAATTTGTAAATCTTCCTCAATACTGTCTAGCTGCCTGGGCAAACAGACAACCAAATAAAAAACTATTGGAATACAAGAATCAAGCACCGGATCCGCCAAGGCCTCCCTCTGTATCCTCACGACATCACTTCTGAACATCTGCCGTCTTCATCGATACCACGGTCGATGGAGCCCCGATCGAATCCAGCAACCCAGCTTCACACACAGACCCCAATCCAAATCCTAACCCAACCGAGATCCACCAGCCAAGACCTGCCACAGACTCCTAGCAGCATGCTTCTCTCACCACAGTGTTCTCAGCATTATCTCAAATCAAGCTTCAACAATGGTCTCTTCTACCCTTCCCCCTCTCTTGCTTGTCCCGCAAGCAAATTCATCAATACTCACACCACTCCAGTTCTCGCGTGCTCTCCTCTCCGGTTGAATGGTACTTACGAAGATACCACCGGGTTTTCGCTCTCTTTTGTGCCCATGTCAATCCGTTCTCTGCTTCCATCTATACCTACACAAAACCAGTTGCCTAACATCGGTTCTTTTAAATTTAGTCCACTGAGCTGTAATGTGGGTTCACCTCAGTATGTGCAGACTCAGCTGGATTCAGACAGATACTCGCAATTCGAGCTCCCGGGGCTCCCGAGAGAAAGTCAGTATGGCGAGGCTCCATCTCACAAGCCCAGATCTGGGAGTGGCGGGCGACGGTAGAGGCGGCATCAAGATCTCCGGCACGGATAAGGGACTGGACATGGTTGTGGAGATTGAGGAGAGGACCGATGAGGGTGGAGGTGGAGTTAGGGAGGCAAGGGGCATTGGCACCATGGGAAGGAGGGGGTGTTCTCGCGGCGAAGGGAGTGGATGCTACGAGATGGAGGAAGAAGAAGGGAAAAAAGGGTAAATATGAAATTATGATTAATAAGTGAGGGTGATATTGAAAATTCAAAAATTCATTAATGGAGCACTATTGCCTGTCGAGAATGCTGCAAAGCCAAGGTAGCTTCAAGCTGCCTTAGGCTTTTAGCTTTTTGAAGGCTCAATTTCAGCTAAGGATGTTTAGAAAAATTTTTCCAAACACCTAGACTTTGGCCCAAGGGACTTTAGACACCTAAAGTCCCTTGGGAAAGCCATTCTCAATCGCAGCCTCACTGAGGATCAAAAGAGAGTACGCTTAAGCTTGACAAGATCTTGCAGTCATCCTGAATATTCATTAGGACCACAGTGAAGTTTCTGTTTCCTTTACAAGAACATCAGACAGAAGATTCTCTTATGTAATGTTCAAAAACAGTTCGATCAACTATAGGTCGAGTCATATTCAAAGAAAATATCATTTCTGCTTCTATCCTTAGCTCCAACGGCCCAGTGATGTGAAGCTAGCAAAATCAGAGATATGCACACCGGTCTACACGTCATCCCGGCAACACACTACAGATTGATCACTATCACATTGATTTGCTCAGATCAGACCTGCTTTCTAGCCATTCTACATCATTTATCAGAGGTTAGATGGAGAGGAAAGTGTGCAAATTCAATCCTCAAAACTGGGGAGTCTGGTTTCTTGTCATCGAACTGGTAACCTGCCAAAAATCCCAACAAGTTCTTGTTACTTAGGATATATTATCAGAGGACAGAAGATAAAACTTACAGAAATAAACATAGGAAGACAGGTTAGCTGACTAAGAAAATTATATATCTATGTTTGGTGGCCAGGACAAAAGTTAGGATTTTATCCTATCCAGCGTTTGGCTGTTCAAGACAGAATAAGGCTAGACAAAAGAGGGATATAACCCCAATTAAGGGATCCTATGATGGGTGTCACATAAAGGTGGATGCGAGTTCAAATGGCCATGGTTTATGCTGGCTACCACGCGAGGACCACCACCACAACAGCCAATCGTCATCACCTCCAACCATGGCATCGTTGTTGTCACCTCACACCACCGCCACAACGCCAGCCAACTGATTGTGAACCCTAACAGGAGCTTCCTGATCGACATCTCCAAATTCGTCCAAATCTGCTGTGAGGACGGAGCTTGTATTTATCGTCCCTTTTCATTTACAACTTGCGTGTCCTCCCTGTTACATATACACTTCACCTGCTAGGTCGTAGTCTCTCACTCAATCACGCATTGTCCTCATGGGAATCGAAGAAATCAAGCCACGAATTCCCTATTCTGCTTCGACTCATCAATGGAAGTACGATGTGTCCGTGTGATTCAGAGCCGAGGACAAAGGGAAGACCTTTGCAGCCCATCTCTTCCATGCACTGGGGATCTACTATTTCAAGGACTAGAGATGAGACAGAAATGGCGGCCGATTGGGCACCATCGGTTGATGACCGGGCGACGATTGGGACAAGATGACGACTGCCGATAGCATGACGAGGCACTGTCAACGGCAGCTTGACAGGTGGCAGCAGAAGGCAACAGCGATGTTGAGTTAATGACATTAGCAAAAGATGAAGGAGGGAGAGAGAAGAATTTGTGTTATATCCACGTTACATCTAAACGTTTATTGAATATTGTATAATATAGTACAAATCTCAATACTATGCTATCCAAACTTTGTCTTTCCCATCCCATAGAAAAGTCTAGATGACCAAACGTAGCTGTTAGGTTATATTAACCAAACAACTCTAGATACAACACGCAATAATAAATATAGGATGATAGATTAGTTGACTATTGAGAAAGTCGGTCATTTAAAGGACATATTTTAGGGATCAAAAGGCAGTTTTCTTCTTTCTCCCAAGACTTCAATAGTGTACTCATAAAATAACTGTAAATATTCTGTAAGTAATTGCTAGACAATTACCTTGAAGAGCTTCCATAGCTGTAAAAGCACATTGGGAATCCACAAACTCAACAAAGCACAGCACCAAAGCCCTATCTCCACTCTGCAACAAATACCAAATGACACGAGAACTTTTTACTGCTACATACTAAATAACAACATAAATAGCTGAGATAAGGATGTCAATTTGGCAGAAAATAAGGATAGAATTGATCAATACGAATGGCATTATCGCTTGTATATATTGAATCCGTGAAGGTATACATACATCCAGGAGAATATTCCGCATGATTTGGGTTAATCTAGTTTCCAACCAATCATAAATATCCATGACACAGTCGGTGGAATAGAAAGTTAACAGAAATTGGGGATGGGGGAACTGCAGAGGAGGAGGCAGAAGGAAGGAGTCTGAGGGAAAAAGAAAGAAAAGTCTAAGGACTTATGCCAAAATTATAGGTAAACTACACATGGGAAGAAGAAGAAGAAGAAGAAGAAGAAGAAGAATAAGAATAAGAAAGAACATTAACATACAGGCTCCATTTAAAGCTGTCATCATTGTCCACCATTTGGAGATTTGAAGCATGATATAAGAGTAAATTATAATCAAAAGGAAAAGTTAGACTTACACGTCTGGCCTCCTTATGGATGACTCTGATTTCCTTGAAGCCATAAAATGGTCGAAATAGATCTACCGCTTGAAGTCAGGAAGTTACAATTGACTGAACAGGGAGATCTTGCAACCATTGGCAAGCAGGACTAGATCTTGTTTTTGATAAAAACGGACAGGGAATATATGCTCCCTCCAAAAATAAACAAAAGCCACGTCAAAACTGAACGAGCAACAAAATCATATCATTGATAGGACAAGTAACTGAACTATTGCAGCACCAATATGATTCCCAATGCCCCATCTGTAAACTCCAAACTTCTGTTGAGGCAATGGAATACGGGCAACCTATTTTGATAAATCATGCAATGAGCAAAAGGATACGGCCTACTTCTCTTCTGGTGCAGTCAGTTGGAAGACCATGGACAAACAAGATATTCGAATCTCTTGCAGGTGCTGCCAAGCTATCAACGTTCCTCAAGGAACTAGGCCTTTCGGTTGCTGAAATTATAGGACTAATGCCAGCTGAAAGTCTGGTCTTTGATGAAGTACTGGATCTTCTAAAGGAGATGAATAGCCATTAAGGCTTGTGCCAGCTGTTAATCGTCCAGTTCCAGGTTCAGGACGTATTCCATTTCCTAGAATATGATCTACACCATATGTCCCGGGTCTTACTGGATTTACCTGAATTTACAACCCATTAGTTCATTTCTCCAACAACCTTATTGTAAGAGCTATGAGACTATAGCAAAGTTGTTACATCTTTCTGCAAAGCATCTGAAGGAAAAGCGCGTAGATCTCCATAGCCGAACGCATGATGAGATGCCAATGATGGTGTCTCAGATGACAAATAGCCAGGAAAACTTGCCCTGGCAACAGTAGCTGACATAACATAATTAGAGAAAGAGCAATGATGCAACAGTCAGGATAAATGCTTAATAGTGGACACTACAAAAAGAGAAGAGAAGCACGAGGTTCAATTTAGTAGGACAAAAATACTTGGATATTCCAATTAATACAGTTCTGATTCAGATAAAAGCGGCATTGTTTTATTGTGGCTTATAAAATGTTTTCCTTACTCGGCCACGGTGATCCGCGGTATTGCGGGGCCGTTACTGCATACAGGCAATCTTCAATCCAAGTCTTCCTATAAGGCTATTAAGAATTTCTTCAACACATCTCAAGCACAGTATTGATTGATCCTACATGTGCATTTTGCGGGATAAAACTATAGTCTCTATTCTTCTTTTTGTGCCAACAATCTTGATCTGGTGATCACACTACTCATCTTCTTATAAAGACTAAAATGCGAATCTTTCCTTCCTTTTCTTATCTAGTAAAGGTGAACCAGAGTGGGTAAGCAGTAGCTTAATACGCAGAGGAAGATATAATCTGAATAATCATGCTGCTTTTGAATGGAAAGATAATGGCATAACAAGAAAATATTTTGCTTGAAACAATTCAACCTCGACCAAATTGAACAGAGCATTGCAGTGTAAAATCCTGCTTCCTAAACCTGCTACATCGACTAGATTTTGAAACCAATCAGCTCAAATTCATTATCCAGAGAACAAGAAGTGCAGTGGGACACAACCATCAGAACCACAGAATGCCAGGTTCATGTTTCCCTAACAGAAGCACAAGAGACCAAAGACTACCCCACAAAGCATATTTAACCACACTAAAAGGGCAAAAAGAAGAAGAAGAAGGTTATTTCTTCCCTTATAACACCAAGACTGCTTAAAATTCTCACTAGAATACAGGACGGCCGAGGTCAGATTAGCATTGTAGCGATCATACGTTAATTCGAGCAGTGTTTGTAGCGAGAAAACAACGAAAGCTCCGACCCATCTCGAAGTAATGCCTCGATTGATTCCCGAGGAAACAGTCGTAACCTTTTTTTTCTTTTTCTCTTCTCTTTCTGGGTAAGAAAGTCCAGAGCTTTCGTTTGGATGCGATTGAACAAGATGAAGAAAACGATGAAATCGCCAGCCTTCGACGAGCGGTTAAGTCCGAAGGAAGAGATGAAGTACCTCGGTCTGCGGTGGGAGCAGTATAAGCGTAGTAGGGATCAGCCATGGAAGCACCGAAATGCAGAGGTTTCACCTGCGGGGGACTACTGGTCAGCTTCACCAGATAAACCATAAAATCTCGTCCTGTTTTCACTTTTTACCCCACCTTGTAGTCTAACTTGTAGTCTCTAAAATTTCGATTTAATTTGTTCAATACCAATCCTTAATTTTAACTCAACATACAATATCACCCCTAAATTTTTTAATTTGTTCAACACAATCCCTCAATTTTTATTACATGTTCAATTTAGATCTTAAACTCTGTGAAAATGTTCAATGCCGTCCTGAATTCGAATTAATAGAATGACAACATTAAAAATTTTCATGCAGTCTTGAGAGTAAATTAAACATGTATAAAAATCAAGATATCACATTTAACAAATCAAAAATTTAGAGGCAACAGTGCATATTAGCCTAAAATTCATGGACCATATTGAATAAATTTAAAGTTAATGAATCACATTGAATATTGAGCCAAAGTTTAAAGATCTTTGTTGTCATTTACCCTATAGATGACCGTAACATCGAAATGTTGAAAATTACCTTGATAGGATAAATTAATTGAACATCGTAACTAGAAAATGTGAAGTTGTTATTTATTCGCAATAATGATATATTATTTCAAATAAGAGTGTAAAGTTGGATCGTTTTCTCAAAAAGAAAAATGCCAAAATAGACTTTATGTAAAAGTTCTGAAGTGATTAAATCAATTTCAAATAAGGTAAAATGATCTTGTTGGTCGTTCAAATTTTTCCCACTAAACATTTTCTGGCAACTAGACCATGGACAATTTTGTCCAACACTAGCCATTACGTTTCCTTCTTCCTCTCCCGCTGCTCCTCAAGCAAATTGTTCCCGCCCGATCCTCGGCCGCTCCTCGACCGACCCTCACGACCTTCGGTCCGTCGCCCCCTTTCGCTCTCCATTTGTTGGACTGTTACCATTCGTTGAACTGGAATGGTATGATTTGTGCTCCTTTGCACCCTCATGAATGCCAACAACTGTTACCGGGAGGTGCATCGCAACAAAGATGGACTCTACAGGGCTGATCCATTCACTGACGTAATGCTTTGGTATCAAGCAACAATATGGCAAATGGAGAGCTTGAACCGGATATAATTGGCCAATGAAAAAGTTTTTCATTTTCGATAACAATTTTATGCGTAAATATTTTTGAGAATGATGAAAATTTTTTCGATCATCCATTTTTGTAAGCGATATAAATGATCAATTTTATGCGTAAACAAATGCTACTTGTTTGACTAGTCCGGTATATGGCGACGACTTTGACTGTCGTAGATGGATACTATCACATGGCCAAAGTCAATCGAATGTACTCGTGATTGCTTCCTTCACTGAGGTTAGGATTCGCTAAAGAACATGGAACTAAGAATCCATATATGGGCAGAAACGGAAAGACTGCCAGATTCACTATGTTTGCCCTCTAAAGCAAATCATCAAGCAGAATTGCAAGACGTGCTGCTATTTAAACGGTGCTTTGCTGCAGCAGAATTATGCGCCTCAGCTAAACCTGGACATATCGTTAAACGTGTATCCTTCGAAACGAAGAGACACAAACGGACTCACTTCTTTTTAAACAGGAAAAGTGCCACCATCCACTCTTCCCCGTTGTTGTATCCGAATAGCTCCGCAACGGCGATGAAGAACGTCCTCCAGTAGACTGTCCACTTGACAGCTAGTTCCTTGCCATAAGTAGCCTCCATGATGGGCTTGATTGAAGCCGAATTCTGATCCATTCTCTTGAGCCATTCTTCGCTGCTCGAAGCAATATTTCTTAAGCAAAGTTCGAAGCGCACGATGCAGGATAAGAAACGGACCAGTAGCCAAAAAAAAGAGAAAATTGCTTGGAGTGGACAATGGAGCTTGATGGAACTCCTGAAACTTCTGATACCACATCATCTATACATCAAACATGACAAGGCAGAATGTCTTTCATTTACCTCGTCTGTGCATAATGCTTCCCATTGACCAGCCAATGATTGACAACAGAAACGTCATCCTGCACATAATCCATCAGAAATAAGTAAACCCAGAAGCCTGTCTTTCGCATTTGACACTACCGTGTCTACAGTAGGTTGAAGGGCTTGTGTTTAGAGACTGAACTCAGTAGAGACGATCGCCATTAACTTCAAAACTTCAGGTATCATCGCCCCTAAGAAAAATATCAATGTCCCACTAAGAATGGATAAGTTAATTTTTCTCTGTCAACAACTGCAAACTAAGGCCATGAACTTATAGATTGTTCGGCCATTGTTTTATATTCTGTTTCAATTCTCCTGAAAGGTCTAAGCGCTCTATATCTTTTCTCATCGTTTCCTTCCAAGACATTCCAAGTTTTCCTCAACCCTTCTAATCTGAGTCTGTTTAAGTTTCCGTGGGATTCATTATCTTCTGAGAGATTATCCTTAGGATGGTGAACTGATTTGATGTTCATTTGTTCTCAGAGAGAGTAAACACAAACGCAAAGAATCTTTTGTCATGAATAGTTGTACTTTCCAAACAGCGTCAGGTTCTTTAAAGGTTAATGTATACAAGAAAGAAAATTCAGCTCAGAAACTCCTTTTTGCAAAATGGAAAACATCCACTGAATATATTGGACAAAAGAACAGCAAAATCTGGCTCAACTTCTAATATAGGGACGTGCAAAAAATACCTGAAAATAAAGAAGCAGGTTAGCCGAGGGCATTGTACCACCCGTGAAGAAGTATCTAGTAATCCAATCATCTTCATTTATGTCCTGCAAGAGAATTAAAGGGTGGAAGTTCATCTTCCTACGGGATGAAAGATCCCAACTTTATTAAAAAATGAGGATGGTAATCTTTTATCTCATCAAAGTAACGAAGACATCTAAGCTGCATAGTTGTACCTCGAAATGGTATGCAAATGCTTTATGGCAGAAATGATGAACAAAAAGAAGGCCATCCTCTTTCATCCACTTTGAAATTTTCCGGAGAAGATCCTTATAGTTCTTCATATGCTGCATCAAAAAAAATTAAAATGTTCCGCAATCTTACTGTTAACACCTGATGCATCTGGCAACTAAAGCCATTGAGAAAGGACAAACCTCAAACATCTCAATTGAGAATATTCGATCATATGAAGCTTCCATTTCAAATGTGCCAATATCAGCAACAATGATCTCCACATTCTGCAGCTGAAGGTTCCTATGAAATTGGAGGAACAACTTATTCCATTCTCCTCAGTGCAGCACAGAGCCAGATCGAAATATTGCTCACGTTGCAAAGAATTTTACATCTCTTAAATTATTCCTCAAAATTAATGTGCATTTAACAATTGTATGCAGTCATAGACACACCCATACCTACACTGCTCTTCAATGTATGCTTTTTGTGTTGTCGAGTTGCAAATTCCCATGATCTTGCAGTTACTGTAATTTTGTGCTACATACAGAATCAGTGAGCCCCATCCACATCCCACATCCAGAACAGTGTGGCCATCTTTCAACTGGGATTTCTCACAGTACAGTTCCAGCATCGCCTTTTCAGCATCCTCCAAGGTCATTGACTTATCGGAGAAACAACAGCAGCTGCACTAATTCATAAATGAAGGAGATCAGCCTGTGAGGTCTGAGAACACATGGATACTTTCTTTGAAGTGGATTGTCCACCGACTAAAATTAACAATAAAACTTAGTTTCATGCTCCCAGCTAACTGACCGCAAGATACAGATAGCTTTTGTAGGCAAACTTTATCTTATACTCGATTCCCTGGCCACAGGATATCACTCTTAAGTCAGGACCCATATGCCTCTACATGTATTTATGACTTAGAAAAAATTCTCTCTTCTGATTTTAAAGAAAACGAATTGAGAAATGCCTTCAAGAGGTCTAGTTTGCCATTGCATTCATACTTCCGGAAAAGACTGTTTCAATTGAGACGTATCCTTGGACAGAATTACCTGTATTTAAGATGCTTGCCAAGCACTAGTTTGAAGAATGAAGTGGGAAGCTCATAATGCTGCTCTTTGGGCTTCTCCGTCGTGATAGCAATAGGCATTTCTTTCAGAGCTGCAAAGAATTGCAGAGTTCGGTCCATGGATATAAACGGAGCAATTCATCAAACTTACCCTACAGAAAACTTTGAACAATATTTATGATGCGGTATATCATAAACAATTTAGACTCTTTTTTATCTTGCGTTGATCCCAAAGTTTCCACAATAAAGTTGGGTAGGTCAAAACGTTCTAAGAACAAACATTTGAATATCAATCTTATGAAGAGAATGAATGTTTTTATCCAAAAGATCAACCTGTCATCTCCACCTCTAGTTGAAACAACAGCAAGAGGCCAAACAGAAAATAAAATAAAACAAAACTCGACCATTAATGCTAAATTTCGAAGAACACGCAAACTCAGCACAAGCCAAAGCTGTGTTAAAATTATAAACCCCACCATCCAACCGTTTCATCCATCACTCGAGTTCAATCATCTTGTCGAACTCAACCATTCAGTACAAGAATTATGAATCAAGTCAACATGACTGGGGGAGAGAGAGAGTGTACAATGCGCGAATTGGAGGAGGTCGGAGAGCTGGAGGTCGGAGGAAGTGCGGTAACAGGAGCGGAGGCGGCCGGCCAGGAGCAAGCGCGTGAGCCTCCGGATGACGGCGTCGGGCAGCAGATTGCGCTCCAGAGAGGCGAGCATCACCTTCACCGTCGCCTCGTAAGGCGCCTGCATCATCTTCTCCATTGCTGCCCCTCTCTCTCTCGCGCGCGCGCGCGCGGAGACCCGAAGTGAGATGGGGTTGATGACGTCGACGACGGTGGCGTCTGGTGGGAATCTGAAAAGTGACGGGGTCACTGGGTTGGATTCCCCGAGCCGACTGAGTTGCATGGCTGTCTCTCGTTGGGTCCCAGAGCTTTATCCCCTCGTGTCGGCGTGACGTGGCCTTGCTTTCTCCTCTCGTTCACCGGAACTCCTCAATCCTTACCTCACCTAACCTAACCGAGGGTGTGCATGGTCTGGATCAGTCATGCACGATATAAAATCGGGGACCGGACTGATAGTTCCTGCCCCCAAATTTTTAAGATTAGGGACCGGCGGTTCAGTCCGGTCCCGATCCTATACCACTGGAATTGTTAACATCAATTCTTAAAAAGAAAATTAATTTTTTTTTTCTAATTGCACAATATATATATGGGGCTTTGCATGAAAGCAATGGCAAAACGACATTCCCAACTTGCCTTCGCCAAGGAATGCAATGAAGAGAAAAATACAAGCTAGCTACAACTCTTCAAATACATGCAATTAGAGTATTACCAAATTGATGTCATTCACTAAAGCAGTCAGCAGTAATTAGCAATAGATGAAATTCAAAATAAGTAGCCAATGGACAATTAAACTGCAATTTTGGGATTTACTGAGACAAGTTTGAAGTGCTAAGAAATATCAAGATTTCTATATATATTTTTCAGAAGGTACGGTTCGAGCTATTCGATAGAACCGGTGACCAAATCGCTCAACCATCGATCTCAATTATTAGGACGGGAGACTAGACCGCCCCCCTCAAGGATCAGACCAACCCCGCCCAGTCCAAACCTTTTCTGGTTTGGTTTGAGCCGGTTCAGTCCAGTTTGCTCACCCCTAACCTTAACCCTCCATTAGACATGTGAAATCAAAGGTTAATATCAATAATTTAAAAAAAAAAAACTAGATTGATATGCCACATCACATTTAAATTAAATTAAGTTTGTGCAACAGAATCTCCTGGGCTCATACACTCGTGCCACGTCTATTCCAAATTGGTACACTGATACCGTATTTATCCCAAATTATTTTGTCTCAGAAAAAATCTCAAATTAATACACTCAGCGCCATATCTACTGCCAACTTAATTTTTTTGTCACAAAAAAAATCTCAAACCAATATACCAATGTCTTATTCACCTAGATTTTTATACACATGCCACATTTATTATAAATTGAGGTAAATTGGAGACTTTTGTTTTTATTATAGTAAATGTGGTATGGGTGCACTGGTGTGGATAAATGTGGCATGGGTATATGAGCAAATAACCCTTGCTCATAATCGGTGAAAAGAATGACGATTTACTGAACACATTGCCCCTCTTTGAGGGGCCTGAGTAATAAAGTTTTGTGCTATGAACGCATAAGCAGTAAAGAGTACATGTGTTGAGTTACTAAGGAAGTAATAACACATAAAGAGGCTAGAACAAGGTCCAATTGAAAGTGAATCAAATTATTGATTATGTCATAAAGACCTTTATGTCCACACCCCAATCATCCCTTTGGAGAAATATGTGCTTCTAAAAGATCTTTTATACTGTGCCCAATCTTGAAATTAGTTCTCCATGCTACTCACATGCTTATCAATAACTTTAATAAGCCCCAAAAATGGACCCTTTACAAATTAACAAAAAAAAAGGTTGGCGTTTTCTCCGGCATAGATCGAAAAATTGGAGATCTAAGAGCCCGGTCGATGTGGGACGAGAGCTGTAATGAGACGTCCCCAATAAAAGCGAACGAACTAGGCGCTTCCTCTACGTAGGAGAACTACGGGGATAGGTTCAATTGAGGTGTTTTTTTTTTTTATTGGAAGGTTTTAAAGTTAGGGTGATTTTTGGACCAATATACATGGAGAAAGGTGCTTAACGTGCAGGTGATGAGCACATTTTGGTTGATCGGCCATTATTTTCAACAGCAATGAGCTCATAGGATTATCGGATCAAATATATCAAATTTGAGGGGCAGTTCAGAAGAAAGAAATCGACTATGAATGGAGCTTTAACAAGGCAACACGCCACTTCAGGGGATTTTAGTCAAAGTGATCAACAGTAATGTCTAAAGGGAACTTTGAAAAACGAGGGTCACTAGTTATTAATTCAGTTTTAAAATTTTCAATTGACATAATTGAGTCCTAAAATTTTTGGCATTGACTTTGGACAAATTTTATAATTTTATATTTTTTTTGGGATTTTGGAAATACTTCTTCATTTCTTTTTTTTTTTTCTGTTACGACTCTGCGTTGGCGAGGTCGCTGGCCTAGTCTAGGTGAGGGCCGCAATGCCTTCGTGCAAACTAGGCAGTTTCTAGCTAAAATTGTAGAATTTTTTTTTTAAGAAATCAATAAATTGTCTATGTCATCGCCGACTCTATCACATAAGATGGCTGTCATCCATTTTAATGATTTCTGGATAAAATTGTTCAAATGGATTGTATTGGTAAATCGTTAAAATGTTTAGAATTCAATTGGTACAATTGAAAAGTTTATAACTGAATTAATATCAATACAATAAATTTAGGACTATTTTGGTACTTTTCCCACACCACTTCCAAGGGGAGCTTTCAGAATTTTCACTTTACTATTTGATAACTAGTGTTAGAGAATTAGCAAGAGCTAAAGTAAGTACCTCAGAGGATTGCTTAACTCCAAATAAATCTATAGAGATACAAATAAACCATGAGCTCAGATACAAAGTGGAGTTTGTATTCTAATGTATGTAAGAATTCTGTCTGAGTAATTGCAAAAGATATTCTGTGTTGGAATGAACCGATTCAAAGGTCTCAAAATACCTTCTAGCATCACCAAGATGGTTTAAAACTCCAATTGAAATCATTGGGCATTAAATGTTCACGGTTCGGTTTTCCATTTGGATGACGTCCGATAAATTAACGATTATTTTCAAGTATTTAGTTCTCATAAAAAATATCATTATGTGCCATTTGAGCGACATTTTACTTGTTAGGAAAACACCGTGATGGCTTTTGTTTTTGAGAAGACATATGAGGCAAGTAAATTTAAAGATAACATTAGAAAAAGTTTGACATTCGGGGCTGGATTTGACGTTAGCAATGTGATTTTCACTGTACCGGTAGCTATAGACTATGGTTGAAATTATTGTATAAAGTGTAAAAATGTGTACGGAATATGTTTTACATAAGGACATGAAATTGGACCCTCTTTTCTGGAAGAGAGCTCAGAGTGGGATTTGTATTAAATGAGGATTTGAAGTGGCCACCTTAATTTCAAATAAGGCTCGAGCTCGCTAACAGGCTTGTAGGTGGGACTCACATGCTTATTATTGTTTTTTTTTATAGGCAACCTTGGCCTAATTGTCCTGATTTTACACAATTCGGAGAATATTATTCATATGGGGCAATTCTGCTCCCATTGTCAGTGCGTTCACGTAAAAGATCTTAACATTTTTGCTCTTATCTTTAATTTAGTTGTCCTTGATTGTGGTAAATTTCCTTTATTGATTGCAAAATTCACAATCATAGATTAGTAACCAACCCTAAGGCTCCTTTTATTTTCATGAAAACAAATGATTTGAAATTTTTTTTTCCTAAAAATGGTCGCATACATTGCTTATAAAAATAAATGAACGAAAAATATTTTTACCGTCTATGAAAATATTTAAACTTAAATTATTATTAATAATGAAAATATTTTCTGTTGACTAATTATTTCAAGCGATATAACCTATTACTTTTAGAAAAATATTTTCTAAATCGTTCATTTTCCTAGAGACAAGAAGAGCTGAATTGTCACTAATTTACCAATTTAATAGGACACATCTGGTGGACAATATTTTCATAATTTCGAATCAAATGGTTATATCTCTACACGGACATTGACCCTAAAAGGGACTACTGGAACTCAGGCTCTTTTTTTTTTTCAAAAAAATAGATGATTTGAAAAATATTTTCCTAAAAATGATTGTTTTTTTTTGGGAAGGTTCTTTAAAATGATTGTTTGTATCACTTAAAAAAATGAATGAGAAATTTTTTTTTATCGTGTTTCAAAATAGCTAGATACAAATTGTTGTAGCAATTAAAATATTATTAATTATTTCAAGCGTTATAAATATTAATTTTTAAAAAATAATATTTTTTAAATTATCTATTTTTCGTGAAATAAATGAAAGCATTTGAAATTGAGAAATTCCAAATAAGGTCATAAAGTACCTTTATTTTTTCAATAAATGTATAAAATGGACCTTATTTTAAAGAAGGGCCTCAAAAACTCTCTATGTTTCAAAGAAATGCTTCACTAAGGGCATTTTCGTCATTTTATTTATTTCTTTAAAAATTTCCCTTTTTTCTTTTCTTTTTTTCCCCTTTCTTTCTTTTTGTTTTTGCTTTTTCTCCCATCCGGCCACCAGCCAGAAGATAGGGAAAAAATAGAATATAGAAAAAGAAAGAGAAAAAACAAAGGAAAAAAAGGGGGAAAGCTTAAAAAATGAAATTACGAAAATGTCCATAGTCAGTCTCTTCTTTGAAATAGATAGACACTTCGAGTTATTCTTTAAATGGAAAAAACCACAAAAAAATCATAAATCATACCTATTGTGATACATTTATTCTAAATTTTTTTTTGTAACACAAAAAATCCTGAATTTTATTCATCTGACACATTTACCCAAAACATTTATCAATGTGGCATATTTGTCCCAAATTTTTTATGAAACTAAAAACACTAAATTTGTATTAGTGTGGCACATTTTTCTTAAAATTTAGGATAAACGTGCCACATGGCTATAAGTTTGAGGTTTTTTGTACTATAAAAATATAATTTGAGATAAATGTGTTATAAAGATATAAGTTTGGGATTTTTTGTTTCATAAACATTTTTTGGAGGGTAATGTGCCACATGAGTATAAGTTTGAGATTTTTAGTATCACAAGAAAAAATTTAGGATAAATGTATCACGGTAGACATAATTTAAAATTTTTGATTGTATATTCCCTTCTTTAAAATAAAATTCATATTTCTGATCTTTATTTGAAATTTTTGCCCGTTCGCAAGAGTCGGCCAACACGTTTTCCAACGCCAACACGCACAAAAGACAAAAGACAGGACGCAGCATTCATTTCCTTCACGCGAAAATGATTTTCTCGGAAACTGCGGCGGAAAATCGACACTTTCCTCGAGAAAATACGCGCTAAATTAACTGATTCTCCATTCTCGTTCCGTCCGCCTTCCGTTCCTCTCCTCCTCCTCTTCCTTCGTCGACGCCGAGTCCCGAGCCGGAGCTCACAGGTTCAGCAGACGGCGGAGTCGCATCACTTGCCTGGGACGTCTCCGCTGTCCGCAAGCAAAGAAATCCTCGATCCAGGTATCCCTTCGCTTTGTGTTCCCTGAATGATTTCTCCGGCCGCGTAAGTCGACGACCATCGCGCTAGGTTGAAGTGCATTTCGGTGTGAATCTTCCGGGTTTGACTTCGTCTCTCCTCTGCTTTTCTTTCTACTTGCTCGGATGTTTCGGATTCTCGATTTACGTGCATTGCGGAGATTGTTGCGGATGTGATTCACTTGTGTGCTGTTTCTTTGCTGCCCTCAGTGATCGCTATCGGGGTGTTTCTTACTTGCACGGAATGTCCTTGGAGAGTGGATGAATGCTTGTTTTTCTAGATTCTGTAGATTGTGTCGTCGTGGGTACAGAGATGATGGTGTCTAGACACGAGTAGATGATCTTCTTGGCTTTTAAGTGACTATGGGTGAAACTGCCCTGTTGTTTGATTTCTCCGCGTTTAAGTGACGAGTGTTGTACTAGTTTCTGTACATTTTCCATTCTTATTGAAACTTTGTGCTTTTGATTTGCTTCTGTTCTTCGTCTCCCCAGTTGTCATGTTCTGAGTGAGTTACTGAAGCTTATCAGTTTTCATGGACAAAGTGTCCTTAGAGAGTCGATACATGACGTGCTTCTTTCTCTGAAAAATTCCAGATTGTGTTATCGCACGTTTTTAGAGATGTTGGTGTCCGGGCAGGAGTCTGGAGATGGTGCGAGCTCTCTGTGTGCCAGCAGTAGTCAGCTCTTGCACGATATTGAGGCAATAAGCAAAGCTTTGTATTTGCACGAAGCCACTCAAAAGTCTTTAATCTCCCCATCAACTCAATATTCTGAAAAGTTGGGCGAGCCGAAAATAGATTGGTTCCAATAACAGGAAATCAGGATGAAAAGGGATTGAACAAGTTCAACAAATCATCGTCCACGTGGAATGGAAGAAACCCTTAAAAGCTCTGTCCCATCTTCGGGGGCAGAAAGTTCGGATGCCTTTTCTTCCTTCACGTGCACTCTATTGAGGGTTTACCTGTAAATTTTGACGGTGTTGATTTGTGCGTAGAATTTAAAAGGAAGGATGAGGTGTTAAGGTCCCGACCATCAAGGGTTCTGAAAGGAACTGCTGATTTTGATGATACCTTGATGCATAGATGTACTGTGTATTGTCATAAAGGTGGGCCTCTTAACACATGCAAGTATGAACCTAAGCTGTTCTCAGTTCATATTTCTGTAATTGGTGCTCTGGGAGTCGATGTTGGTGAGCACTGGGTTGATCTCACCAGGCTGCTGCCTCTGACTTTGGAAGAGTTGGATGGAGACAAAAGTTCGGGGAAGTGGACAACAAGTTTCAAACTTGCTGGCAAGGCTAAAAGTGCAACTTTGAATGTTGGTTTTGGTTTTTCACTGTTAAGTGGAGCTAATCCTGAGTCTAATGGTAACATGGCTGTTTCTGAGCTCATAAACTTGGCATATAGGAGGCCAAACACAAAGCAACATGATAGAGGATTTCCTCAGAATTGTTCAACTGAAAAGCTTCGGCGGAGTGGCAGTGTTCCGAGAAATTTAAACCATCTTTCTCTCCAATTTGCACAGCCCCTTGATGTTAAGATGGGACATGAAGCCTTTGTTGAACCTGCTATAGAATTCTCTAAATCGATCCATTATCTCTATGAGAAACTTGATCAAGATATTTTAAATGATAAATCAGGGTTGGATTTATCATCTGAGAATTTGAAGTCGTCGAGAGCAAAATCTGATCTTTGTCCTGAGCATGTTAGAGAACCTGTAGATGATGAAGGAGATGACATGGACTTTGTTGTGATAGACCAGGGATCGAAGTACCTCAAATTAAACAGTTGAATCCGGTTCAAGTTAGCTTTCATACTCAAGATTCTGCAACTGAAACAGCAAATAAGGATGACACCCTCACAGGCAATGACTCGCCTCGTTGGGATGAGATGAAGTGTGATTTAGTGGACCACTTAACTGGTAGTACAATGGATGGGCTTGTAGTTGGTGATAATAAAATCGGAGAGCAAGATGTACATGCAAAGCAGTCAGCTCTGGAAGTGGAGTCAACTTACCTTGACGCGCTGATTCTGGACTCAGCTGACTTGGGTTCTTTGCATGCTTCAGGTCAGAGTAAGCATAAGGAAAACTACATGGAGCTTAAATATAGTTATAAAGCAAACAAAAAAGGAATTAAATCACTAAGTTTTGATGATATTAGTGAATTCGTGACTAGTGATATTCTGCACATGTTCGAAAGTGAGCAGTCTCTCTCAGGCTCAAATTTCAATGGTGAACCAGAGTCTCCAGAGCACAACTCCTAAGAGAATTTGAAAGAGAAGCTTTCCTTTCTGGCAATTTTATACTAGGGTTGAATGCAACAGAGGAACGGATGAGATTTGGTTGCGGGGCTTCAGTTGGATCTTCTTCTTATGATAATTCTGAAGATTCTATTCTCACTTCAGTTCTTCAAGATGCTGAAGAGGAATATGAGCAGTCAAGTCAGTCATTGAAGCACAGAAGAAAGGTCAAAATGCTTGAAGATCTAGAGACCGAAGTTTTAATGCGTGAGTGGGGGTTGGATGAGAAAGCCTTTCAGAATTCTCCTCGATGTCCCTCTGGTGCTTTGGCAGTCCAATTGAACTACCTTCAGAGGAGCCAGTTGAGTCAACTTTGCTTGGAGAAGGTTTTGGTCCATCCATTCAGACTGGAGGAGGAGGTTTCTTGAGGACTATGATTCCCTCGCTCTTCAGGAATGCTAAAAATGGCATGAACTTAATACTGCAAGTTTCTAGACCAGTTGTGCTACCTGCAAGAATGGGTTCTAGTAACATGAAGGTACTCCAGCACCTTGCATCGATTGAAATCAAAAAGGTTTTTAAGCAGATTGATAAAGCCATGCCTTTAAAGGACATTACTGGTAGGACTTTGCAACAAGTAGCCTGTGAAGCTGCTCCCGATAGCATTTGGTATGATATGTCACAAACTTATCTTCAGTTAGTTTTTTTTTTTTTTTTGCTAATTACAAATACCAGCTCAATATGCATCACTATTGGGTCATTGGCTCTATAAGTCCATGGTCCGACTATCATATAGTTTACTATCTTCAGTTAATAATCGATATAAAAGTCCATGGTTGATTATCATAGAGTTTGCTATCTTCAGTTAACAATCGATATAGAAGTTCATCTCTTATTCTAAGTGTAAACTGGTTGCTGTAGCAGGCAGGTTCTTTTCCAGCACGAAACCGCATCGAGCCAAAATTTCCGGAACAAGAGTGTAGTGTGAGCTGTAATAACTCAGTCTCAGAGTTGGTGTCTCTAGAAGATGTTGTGCTCTTGGCCATGGATAAAATTGAAGCCCTAACGATTGAAGGTTTGAGAATTCAATGTGGGATGACAGATGAGGAGGCACCTTCAAGTATTATTCCACACTTTGAAACACATGCTTCTCAAAGAAATTATGCAAATTTTCATGAGCTTATGAGCTTGGAAGATGATGAATTTCACCTTTACGATGTTCATAGTAGTGACAGTGATGCTTGTGGATTGATGGATTTCTCTGTAACTTTGGATGACTGGTTGAGGCTTGATGCTGGAGTTAGTAACGGAAACCAGGATGAAACTGGTGGGGGCACTAGGAAAATCCTAGTGGCCCATCATGCAAAGTGTGAGGACAGCTCCAGAGAGAAGCTGATTGAAGATATAAATCACGGCGAGCATCTGGTATGAGGATCGGCCTTTTACGGAACAACCTTGCCGTAGCCTTCACGGTGCAGCTTAGGGACCCTCTTAGAAACTTTGAGCTGTTGGCGATCCAATGCTTGCTCTGGTTCATGTAGAGAGAAGATATGTTCACCAAGTTATTTCAGAGAGGAGAAACGAGGATGAAGACGACGCTACGCCCACAAGAGATGGAATAGCTGTTTCTTCATTTAGAATCATTGAACTCCATCTGGCAGGCATAGACGCTGAACCTGGCAAGAAGCATTCATGGGGAACTACAAGACAGCGACAATTGGGCACCCGGTGGTTATTTGCAAGTGGTTTGGGTAAGGCTGCTAAACAACCACTTGCGAAATCGAAAGCTGTGGTGAAATCATCGCTAGGAGCGAAGGCGAAGGGGCCATTTGCAGATGTCTTGTGGAGCATCTCTCCTTTTCCTTATGGCATTGAAAGCAATTCTAAGAAGTCTGGACCACTAACCGCGCACGTACGAAATCCTGATGTTATCTTTCTAAATGAAAGCTCACTGTCAGCCTCTTGTGTTTGAACAATTCTAATCTAATCGAGGTTTCCACTTAATGCATGCACTGATGTGTCCATCATCCGTGTAGAAGTGGATCATGTTATTTTGTATATATCTCCAGAGTGAGCTGGTCTCTGAAACCCCGAAATGATGGTTTAGCAAGTTAACATGACCACGCATGGCGTGCATTGACAGATCTTTTGGTCGTGGCAGTGGCACTATTTTTGCAGATCGTCTGTCATTTAGTTTTCATTTTTCCCTTGAGCTCGAAAGCACCACTTGACGCGGTGCGTTGATTCGTAAATATCGGAAAGGTACCTTACAATGGCTGCTGCAAGAATTCTTTGTTACACTGCAACGACAAGAGTTGCATAAAATACAAGATTATCAGTGACTCTTGAGCCTCTCCTATGGAAAACAGCTCTTTGATTCTATATCGGCACATAATTCAGCAAGACTAAAACAAATGTGAGCACGGCCTCCGGAATGTTTGAGACTAGAAGGGCCCTTGGTGATTGTGGATGCCCTCGTAGGTCGTTATTACGTACCCCGGGTCGTCTCTGTCCCGTTCGACTCTCTTCTTCACTGGACAGCCTTCCACCGAGCACCTATAGTAGTTCCTGCGGATTGTTCAAGAACGGAATTATTTCCGGCGAAAATCGAAACGAACCCCGTACATCCGTGCTTCGAAGACGGCTTTCTAGGTCGAGTCTCCATTCAGCAGCAGGAAAATGTTTTGGCTGATAGAATTTGAGCGAGGGAAACGAACGAACAAACGCACGCTAAAGCATGGAAGTGAGTCCGTTTATTAAACTGCTGTCGTCGTTTTCGATAGTAAAACAATGGGCAAATGCAGCAACCCGACTCAAAGCAAGAAGAACTACCTCGGATTCGGACTGTTCTTCACCATCTTCTTCCCGTACTTCCTCCACTTGTATCCGTCATCTAGTATCTCGACCTCGGATTTCGTCTTGAAGGCGAATCTTTCTTTCACTTCCTTCTTCTCCTTTCCGCCTTCCGCGTCTGCTAGTAACACACACAAGCTCTCTCAGGCTTGAGTTAGCTAAAGCAATGAATGTAATGCAGTGCAGACAAACTCAGTGATTATCTTTACATGCGTAGGAACCCTGGAGAGAAGCATCGATCAATAACCGAAAGAGAGAATGAGATGCGAGGTCAGAATGGATATTTACGTTCGCCGGAGGCTTCGGGGTTGCTGCTCGATCCGATGTAGTCGTCAGCTTCATTGGCCTGGTAAAAATAACTCTTCGCCGGCGCCCCGTGGACCACGGATGCCGGGTCGTCACCGAAAAACTCGTCGATCTTTAGGAACTCGGAGAGCTCGAAGTCGGAGTTGTCGTTGAAGTCCATGTCCGGCGAGTCCAGCGACCGGAAGTTAGTACTTTCAGACATCTTAGCAACAGCGACGAGAGGAAGAGCACGCTCCTTACAATCTCGAGCACCCGCGGAGCTGAAGTGTCATCGGGGCAACACTTTTATACCGAGCGCTCGAGATCTTATCTAGTAGGCTGCTTCTCACGAGCTTCCTTCGATGATGTAGGAAACTTCAACGTTAATTCTCAGTCGAAAGAGGCACAAAATGTGATACTCCTGGCCCCACAGAGGAAATGAAAGAAAGGAGGAAAGAGTTGAGGACAAAATCGAGAGCACGACATGTCTGGGGCTTACCAAGGATGACTTGGAAACATAGACTTAGCGCCCAAGTTTTTGTGTGAATTTAGTTCGAGGGTCTCGTGCGAAGACCAACCCCTTCTCAACGGGAAAGAACAGGAGTCAACTCCGACCCCGACGCTTGCGAGGCCTCCCAGCAAATGCCTCTCGGTAACAGTTGGACGGTAGTAATAAGTCACGGCGAACTCTGCAGCTACTTGTACTCCTCGGCTTTGCTGTTGCGGTCATTCACCATCTGAAATGCCTATCTGGGGTTTTTTCTTTTTCCTTGGCAACCGCTAGGGCATTGTGTTCCCGGAGAAACCCGGCGCATGGGCCGTCTCTGATCTCGAATACCATCCGAAGGTGTCGCGGAATAGTGTGCCGTGTGATTTGCGCTCTCGCGAATGTTGTAATCTAATCTAATCTAATCTAATCGATCGTATCTTGAGAAGCAAATGCGACACGTAAATGGAAAAAGAGTCCTAACCCATTTCACACGTTTCTTTTGTGACCGCTTTTGACCGACGGATACCAAGGTATTCGTGCAAACGATGAGTGCTCTAAGAAACATCTTTTTCACGAAAGATAAAGACTTGCTTTGGTCATGCATAATGGTTATGGTCAGCAAGCTCTTTTATCTTCTTGTTCATACCTGATGAGCGGTGGAACTTCCGGGGTCACCCATTTGAGAAAAGAAGACTAAAATAGTCCAGGGTTTCCCATATTGGATCAGGGTCCCTTGATCAAGATAAGTATATGGATTACCTCATTGGTCGCTCGTAAAGAGGTCAACTGTTTGGTCAAGTCAACTTAACCTCAAAAAAAAAAAAAACATGTCTGTAGATTCAATGCACAGGAAACTGGAATTCGACGATCATATCGCTTGAGTCGTCATTTTCTTTCATCATCATTTGTACTAAAGATGCTCTTGCCTTTATTCAACAGCTCATGTCCACCGTCTACATAGCATATGCCTTTCTTACCCAAGATGCGATTAAAAAAAAAAAGTACTTCGTTTGATTAAAATAAAACCCGAATAATTTGCTTAACTCGACAGTACAATCAAGCAAGATCGATAAGCGAGGAACGGACGAGTCGCATGCCGGCACTTTTCTTCTAGAAACTATTGGGGGTATGGTTCATACTCCTCAACGACAGAAAAGAACGTGAGTTTCGCTCCATGCTAAGCGGGTGAAGGTTTGAGGGAGCCGCTCCAACGTGGGTCTCAAGAGAGCAGCGCCAATTGGACATTAGATGGCTTTTACGATTTATGCCCATATTTCTCATTGGTAGTTTCGGCTTCCTCCTATAAATAGTAATTGTCATATCTACCTTTTTTCGCTTATAATTAAGTGGTGTAACGATAGGTACAAGGTGCTAATTACAATGAAACCATCTGCTAGACGTCACCCTAATTCAATAGTAAATCAGGATAGAACCCCACGTCTCGATTTCTCTCTCTCGTTTTATGCTTTATCGCGCTGTGATTGTGCACCAAATTCTGAAATCCGACGTATTTGAATCGCGGATTTAACTCCTCAATCAGCTACCAACCTCGTTCGGTGGGGAAAAAAGCTCCAAGAGACGAAAGCAAAAGCATGCATCTCCGTGACTTCATTTTTCTTAAGTCAGCAGCGGGCAGGGTGTCTGATGGGTTGACTGAGAAGCTGTGATGAAGCTTCTATTTGTCCAGCTAGCCGGCTGGATCGTCGTATTGGCTGTCCTTTTGAAAACGAAAGAGATAAAAAAGGGAAAACCAGAATTCTCCACCCCACCCGCGCCCCCCGTTTTTTTTTTTTTGTTTTTTTTGGGGTGGGATTCACTATTTCATCAGAGGTCGTCTGTCAATTTCAACCGGTTACTAATTACGAACGTGGGGTACTTAGGAGCACCTTACTGTCACGATTAGCTTGATCACGATGCCAGTGGTGGATATTAGGCATCTGTCAAATCGAGAGGGGATTCCCTATCCAGCAATGACCGAAGATGATCCCTAGAGCTTGTTCGTGGAACCCCCCCGTCGTATGCGCTCTCTCGCAAAGACAAGGGTCGTAATCCTTGCTTCGGACCGCAATTTCGTCGTCGGCAGAATTGACTCCCGGTTTGGAAAGCACGGGTCTCGAATGGAGTCCACCTGATCTGATCGTGGTGATCCCACCGTGTGTACGAAACCTGAGCCGTGCTTGCGATTTCAGACGTCTAGGCGAGGCGAGAAGAAGAGAGTTCGCCCGAATGGTGGGCGCTCTTCGTCTTTCACACTTGAGATCTGGACAGCAATCGACGCGGATGGGTCCCTCTCCCTCTCCGCGGACCGTATCGAAGGATTAATTCTTTGAGATCGAAATTGCAAAGTACTCTTCGCTCATGGATCAGTAATATTAAGCTTTTGCACAACTGAGGCGGCTTGAAAAGGTTTGGTGGACCGGACTCCAGGTCCATGGCATGTGCTCTGGTTTGTGCCCTTTGGAAAGCGGACCATGATGATCCTTTTTTAAGTTCCATTCCTGGCAACTTCAACGGATAGGGCCATGTAGAAGCTTCGAAACCCTTTATGTTAAACTTTGAGTGAGGAATCAATTTCTAAGGGCACGAATGATAATGATTGCTCCGGCCAAAAATAAATTTTTTTCTATTCCTATTTCCTGAACGAGCTTCTGATCAGATAAACGAGTTTGATAACGATACAAAATTTCCATTTCCGGAACATGAATTCGTTCGATAAAATGATAAAATTTCTACGGCGGCGATGGAGGCTAGGGTTGGGACGTGAGGCGGAGCTACGGTCGCGGCGACCCGCGGACGGTGGCCGAGACAGATGACGAGAGGGGTTCTTATTTCTGTTTATGTTCTAGAAATAGAAAAGTAAAAAATTTATACTTCTCATTTATATTCCAAACCTATTTCTTGGCGAAAAATTTGTTTCGAAAATAGAAATATGAAATTGTGTTACCAAACTGATTTATGTTTCAAATCTATTCCCTGAACAGATAAATAGAAAAAATAAAAATGCATAATGGTTATCATGCGCGCCTTAAGTTTAGCTTAGAAAGCGATAATGAATGCGTTTCGTATCCTACCACTTCATCTCCCGAGGAGATCGACATGATGGCGTGGCCTCAATTTTTTTTTTGCAACACAAAAAACCCTAAATTTGCACCAATATGACATACGTCAAACTCCAAACTTATATCCGTATGACACATTCACCATAAATTTTTTTAATGACACCAAAAACTCCAAACTTGCAGGCATGTGACACATTTTGTGATAAATGCGTCACATGAATACAAGTTTAGGATTTTTGGTGTTACGAGAAAATTTTTGAGGTAAATGTGTCATGAGTACAAGTTTGGGATAAATGTGCCATATGGATACAAGTTTGAGTTTTTTTGTGTTACAAAAAAATAGTATCAAGGTAAATGTGTCATGGTGGGTATAATTTAGGAGTTGCAGTGGCTTTTTCCCGAAGAAGTGGGCCCAACCTTTCATAGCGGCCCGGTTCGGCCCACTAACTAGCCCAACTGAGCCATAGGATGTCGTTCCAGATCTGGAATGGACCCCAAAACGACGCTCCTCCTCTTCTTCTTCTGCGTTTCAGTTGAGACTTCGAGCGAACTCTTCTTCTCTCTACGAAGTGCTCCGACAACGAGCGATGCGCTCGCCTGCGCCGTCAGCGGCCGCCAATAAAGCGGAGATCCGGCGGCTGAGCAACGCCGAGCGCTCGGCCTACTTCGCGCGCAGGGAGGCGGCGAAGGTGTTGCGGTGCGTCCTGCGGGGCGACGCTCGGCGCCGGGCCGTCGGCTCCGTCAAGTCGCTCGTCTACAGCCCCTCCGTCAGGAACAAGAGAGCCACTTTCGCTTTGGTGTGCCAAACGCTCAAGCGTAAGATATTTAAAGTTACGCGGCGGTGCATTTGTGAGCTTGTGATTCCGTTTGCCTCTCTCGCATGGAGGCTGCGTTTCGAAAGCCGTGCCTGCTGGAGTTGGCGTAGTTTTGTTCCAGTGGTGGGGTTTGTTTCGAGTTATTGAGATTGATGTTTTATGATGGTTTTACGTTCCCTACTGGTGCTGCAATTTATGGTTGGGGGTTATTTCCATGAGTTACTGGCAAGTGGGAGCTGCTTCTCTTTAATAGTTGGTGTGTACCATATGATGTTACCTGCATTAGAAATTGGCGAAAGTGATGAAGTCACATGGTTTGGCAATCCTTGATTTAGAGCAAAGACCATAACTGAGAATTTTCAGTGGAGGACGAATTTTGTGCAATCAAGATGCAGTTGCAACATATCGTTGAAAGAATAATTAGAGGGAGCTGTTCCAATTCAGGGTCCAAAATAGAGTTAAGGTTTCAGTTGCAAAATGCGATTAAGAACAAGGAAGGCTCGCCTTTATGTGCATTTAGATCGGGAAGAACTGTTGAGGAGCAAACTCCATTTTTACCTTTGCTTGTAACCAAGTACTTCCAAAGTCTTCCAAGCAGTGGAGTAAATCTGTTTTTCCATGACGTTGTTTCTTCCTAGTAAGACATGTTTTGCTACGTTATAGCATTTCGACTATCACTTGCCCGTGGGCCTTTTGCATGAAAGTTAAATCGTTGATGTTGGGCTTCTGAAGATTCAAAATCTCATTTGAAGTGGAAGCCATGGGGGATGTCCCTATTTGTAGGGTGTTGAATGACAGAGTGGGAGGGTGATGATGATAGCTGAAGCAGAAGAGAACCTTGCCGATTCCACTTATGGAGACCCCTTGTCCTTGGATCAGCCTATTGCCATTTCTTTTTCTGTTGGCAGTTAGTCTAGTGGCAGTTATAACTGGCATGTCCCACGTGTGGCATTGTGAGAAGATGAAAATGAATCTGCCATTATTCGAGATTGATACAGTGCAGATGTAGTTTGATTTTAGAATGTCAAAATCCAGATAAGCTCATTTGAGCCAAAAACATCCTTCACTGCTGAGCTTCTTTTGCTGAAGTAGCTATCTGTAAAAGAAGAGGCACCTTTCCAATAAATAAGAGCTGCATTTCAATAGCTGCAAAAGGGAAACCTTCTGGATCTGATAAAAAATGCATCTTGATTAATGGTGTGGTGAATGGCCTGTTTTAGAGAAGATACTTCTGATTGAAAATTCATTTCTTGCTTACTTTTTATTTATTTATTTATGAGATCTTGACATCATGCAACTGGCCGCTGGCTCAGATTTAAGATGTCATTGAGTTAATAAGCTGTGTCGGCTGGTTTTGTTTTGTTTTTTCCTCCACTTTTCCTTCCTTTCAGCTCTTTGTTTTTTGCTTCCTCTTGGTGGCTACGTCTGGCTCATTCCATTTCCTCCGTGTGGGTCAACTTTTGTGTGTTTATTGCTTTTGAGTTGCAAAATTAATGCTAATGCAGAATTATTACTTTGTAACTTGACTTTTATGTGATTCATACAACTAACCAATTAGATTAGAGTCCTCTGTCAAACAATTAGTACCCTTGCTTTTTCAATAGAATGATTTTTTATCTGATGTTGTGTCAGATCTTCATATTATAAAGAAGATCTTGGAGGATGCTGACATAGTCAATAGCAAATGGAAGGTAAAGTTATCTATTCACCTGTGTGCCAACTCACGTACTGAAATGAATTTCTTCTAATAATATGATCATGAGATAATTTAAAGTTTTCTTTGACTCAGTCCTTTAGTTGTATTTGCTAACGTACTTAGTTGTTATTGTTTTGAAATCCATTAGTTGTTTTTGGTAACAAACTTAGTTATTATTGTTTTGAAATATTCAATTTTGATTCGATAAGTCGCGTGTTCCACTTTTAACTATACTGTACTATCAGAAGATAATAATGCTAGGGATACGAAAACTGATATAATGAATGGGCCTACTAAATGATACGGCAGATTTATGTTGGGTGCATAAATGAAAGAATAACTTAAATAACTACTTATGATAGCGACATCACTAAGTGAACTCGATTGGTAAGTGAGTCTTAATATTTAGCACCACTTGTGAGAAGAATTTTCTCTAGAACCTTTAGAATTTATCAGATGAGTATCTCTTGCAATGGTTCTGTAGATATGGGAAATATCTAGTTTTGATAGGGCCTACCAAATTTCCTGCTTATCCAGCCATCGCTTATAATTTGGCTTGCACTATGTTCTCTACTTTTGCTCCTGCAGAGAAAAGAGGACTTGCTTTTCATAGTGACATATGACGTTCTCTTTGGTCAGGTGGGTCATTAACTTTCCTTGGACTCAAAGATTGCATCATGCTTCAGTATTCTCACTGCATTGGGCTAGCTTATGCTAATGGTATCCTGGACAATAGTTCAGGTTTTTTTTTTTTTTTTCTCTTTTGTCCATATGGTGAATGAAATGACAGGGCTTTTCCAATGCGAACACGAGCAGTAATGTAAGGAGTTGTGACTGTTAAAAGCAAGAAGCACATCATTCTGAAAAATATGTCTCATCCCATATTTAGATAAGACTATTTAGATGCTTTTCACTAAGTACTCAAGGTGTATCGGTAAGGGCTAGTGCATCAAACCTTTTATACGGGCTCTTCTTTCTTACAACTTGTGGTCTTAGGGAGGTGCTTTGTTGCTTTGGGATTGGCATAAACATCTGGTCATTGATTTTGGTCCATTTCGTAAAGATTTACTATTGACTGCAGCTGATTTGCAAGAGTACTCTTTGCTGCAGGCAAAACAGTCAGTTGGTGATGCAGAGAAGTTTCTCATCCACCATAAAAATAAGTTGCAGTCAGCTTTAGAACAATTGTTATCGAGAAAGAAAGCCAATGGCATAGATGAACTGACAGCCATTTTTCGAAAAGGAGGTCCATAGTTGTTCTTCTTTTAGCTTTATTGATTCCATTCTTTCATTTTGAGGCAGAACTAATCATTTTGTTGCAAAATTCTCAGAATTTGTCTATTTAAACTATTTTACGCTGTCATTGTGAATCCTACAACCCCCAGCGCACACAGGCAATTGTTTTCTTTAATTCCATTTTGAGGACTCAATACCAGTTCAATGTACCACAGAGAAACGACATATTACTATGGAATAGACTTCATCATTATTTAAATCATTGATTTGAGGACCTATTATTCCCACGTACTTTTTCGAGAATTATGGGGGACTATCAGTTAGAGAACTATTAAAAGGAATTTGTACTTGAACGCAGATATCAAGTCTTGCTTTTAGTTGGATGGTCATATGGCAGTGATGTTTCGGACATAGGGAAATGTGCTGCCTTCCTGCCTATCCTATCTTTTTACAAAGCTGAACTAGTCACCAATTTCATTTCAGTTGTTGCATGAGACATACAAATAACTTCTACTAGACTGTGATGTTCATCTAATGCAGCTTGTGATTTCTTATGCAGATGCTCCTAAACCACGATACGTTCGAGTAAATACTCTGAAATTGGATATTGGATCTGCAATGCTTGAATTGGGCAGACTAACAAAGGTATCTTGCTAGTATGAATTCTTATTGGATTCCTTGCATGCCTGTGTGCATAATGTGTGCCTGAAATAACTATTAAGTGGACAAGAAGAAGTTTGTAACAGGGAAATCTGCAACATAGAAGAGCAGAGATAAATGAGCATCCGGTCTTCTTCATCGATCCATTTTAAGTACTGTCTCGCCTTTCATTGACCATTCTGTTAGTTAACAACCTGTTTGCTGAATGATTTTGAATGGTTCATAACCTTGAATTTATGGTAGGTCCACCCTCTGATTTTTTTTGATGCATTAGTACTTCCCAATGAAGTGATGGACAAGATCTCAATGACATTATGCTGTGTTCTATAAAAGCAGTTTGAATGCTGTTCCTCTGAATTTTTAGTTTTCATTGACTATGTGGGGAAAGCTAATGTGATTTATCCTTGTGTTACATAGGTTCAAAAGGATAGCCTGCTTCCTGACCTGCTGATTCTGCCGGGCGGTACTGACTTGCATGATCATCCTCTTGTCTTGAACGGAAGTGTCTTTATGCAAGTAAGTTGTCGGGAGCAATTACAGTTAAGCTGCTGTCATGATGTGGTTCTAGTGTGTTTTATTTAGTGTTTCGTTTGATGAATGTTCCATGTGTTTATTAATGTTTAGTTTGATGGAGAGAGATTTTTTATTTTGAAGATCTAATTTTGCAGGGCAAAGCAAGCTGTATGGTTGCATCAGCCCTTTGTCCCGAGCCAGGTTGGGTGGTGAGTTGCTTTTTGCTACTGTTTCTAATGTTCTCTCTCTGAAATCTACTTTCATCTCGGTAAAGATACCTTGCCATTTTTCTGGAAGTGGTTCACATATCTTGATCATTATTTTCTGAAGGTTCTTGATGCTTGTTCTGCACCTGGAAACAAAACTGTCCATTTAGCTGCTCTTATGAGGGATAAAGGAAAGATTATAGCTTGTGAACTCAATAAGCAGAGAGTTCACCGTCTAGAAGATACTATCAGGCTATCTGGCGCTTCCAGTATCCTTTTGCCCCATTTACCAGTATTTTGGTAGCTACTGACACCTAGGTTGTATGCATCTGTTCTTCTGTTTGCAACTGGTGGTGCATTGTCTTAACATTTGGGAACATTGGTTTAACCTGCTTAAGAACAGTGGTGATTCACTTTTGCATTCTTGGGTTCTTCTCTGGCATATAATTATTGTCCCCTAATTGTGAGCCTTGATTGGTGCTAGACATCCATGTAGTCCATGGAGATTTTCTAAATTTGACCCCAGGTGTTCACCCATACAACAAGGTAAAGAATCATCATATGCATTCTGTGACATTCTTGTTGTGGTGCTTTGCAACAGTCATTTATCACCGCACCACTAGAAAATTATTCTTGACAATTTCTTTGGGGGATGTGGGGTGGGTCGTCTATCTTCCTGTGCATTTCTACACACATTCACAAGAAAGTTCATGTTTGTAGGTCCGAGCAATTCTTTTAGATCCGTCCTGCTCAGGATCTGGGACATCTGCTGAGAGATTGGATCATCTGCTTCCTTCTTACACGACCGGTAATTATCTATTATTTATGCCTTATCTAACCTCACAAGAGTTTCTTTAAATGGTATCCGATGGCTTTCTGTTTTCAGGAGTTATGGACTACCATCAATGTCTTGTATCGTATATGTATATATCTCCCTGCATCTCATGCATTTCATTATAGTCATAATGTCCAAACCGCATTTCAATCTTGGTTTTCTATGTCACACAGCTGATGGTACCGAGACAGCGAGGCTCAATAAACTTGCAGCCTTTCAGAAGAAGGCCCTGACGCATGCATTATCTTGTATGATTGTTGATCAGTTCTAAGACCATTAGTAACACATTGGAAGGATCTTATGTATTTTTCTCTGTACAGTTCCAGCTGTGGAGAGAGTCGTTTATAGTACATGCTCCGTCCACCAGATTGAAATGAAGACGTAGTGCAGTCTGTCCTCCCTCTTGCTGCATCTCTGGGCTTTCGCTTGGAAACTCCCTTCCCCCAGTGGATTCGCCGAGGTCTCCTAGTTTTCGATGGTGGTGAGTGCTGTGGTGTTCAATTTTAACCTCCAGGGGGACTCTTTCTTTGATGCTCTTTAAAAGTCAGTTTCGCCCATTTTCCTTCTAAATCAACGTTCCTTGTCATGCAGCTGAAAAGTTACTGCGGACTGATCCCGTAGAGGACAAGGAGGGTTTTTTCATTGCACTGTTTGTAAAAGAACATGTCGGCAGGCACAGAGGAATTCCATCTGCATTATCTACTCAGAAAACCAATAGGAGAGTCTCCGGTTTGTCAAAGAAGAGATTTGTAACGGGCACCAAATTATCTAGGTTGCTTTTTTACTCATCAGGATTGCAGACTAAAATTACTTGAGAATCATATTATGATATTTGCCATTCTTGGTATCCTTTTAGATCATCAAATCACGCTGATCGGCTGAACTCAGTGCGAGTCATTCGGTTGGTTCCACCACTGAGTTTCTATAGGGATCTGCTAAAACTGATTGAGCAAACCGACCCGTCAAAGATTCTTCATGCTTTCTTCGTATTGGCCCTCCATAGACATGCGAATACTTTGGGTGACAGGGACCTGGATGGTCCTGGGCCTGGCCTCCGGCGCAGGGGCCGGCCTCCTCTTCAGTCTTTCTACTTTCCTGACCAGGGTTGCCGCCGTCATCTTCTCGGTGGCAACATTCTCTAAGCAAGCAGCATGGTGTTCTTCAGGTACTTCTTGGCGTACCCCCCATCAAAACCTCAGAAATAGACGAGATTCCGAATTGCCCTACTTTCTCCACTGTACCGCGACAACTCGTCAAAGCCGAATTTTAAATGTTCCGTTCGGCATTTGATAAGCTAACTCTCTTTTAAATTCGAATGTTCCTTTCCAATGTGATTTCACAGAAGCTTCATAGTCATCGATAATTGAATTGAAAAATTGAGTTTATAGTGCTTGAGAAAGGAACTTGGACTTAATAATGTGAGTTAGGGGTGAGAAAAAAATGGGGATCTACTTGAATTGGATTAGACCGAACCCAACCGTTTGGTTTTGGGTTTGTTCCTACCAAGTATTGGTCCAGTTCCTGGTTCTAATTTGCTGGAATTGGCGGGTATTAGTCCAATTTTTGGTTTCGGTTTTTGGTTCCAAGTGGGAATTATTCATCCGGACCAATTGAATCGGACTTATTCATAAATAGATATATATTCAAAGATTGAGAAATTGATTTATTTTCGTGACTCATGAGCTCTCAAAGCTTGAGAAATTGCTTGCTTTTTTTATGCTTGTGAAAAGGAGAGTATTGTTTAACTTCATTTATCCTCGGATTTTTTTTGGTCGAACATGTATCCTTGGTTGAGAAGTTGATTTATGCCATTTGCTTGCTTACTATTGTGAATTTATGGCAAACTTATTTTCATATGTAATATTTGATGCAAGACTATGGAGGAAGCTTCGGAACTTTGTGGCAAACTCATTACTCATTAAAGGATGCTTTGTGATATTCGTTGATGGTGCACTTGCTAATTTTTTTCATATGAATTTGCCAAAGAAATCATCAAGTGCACCCCCAACGCTCATGTCTGTCTCTTTATCCCTTGAGAAATTGGGAATGATTTCATTGATTCACTCATATACAATCCTTTTTAATTGATATTGGTGCTCGATAAAATCAATTCTATGGAACCACTCGAGAATCGAATTTTGATTCGGTTCTCGAGTGATTCCATAGAAAGAGCAGGTGATTTATGATTCTTATTTTGCGAAATCGATCATTAACAAGCAGTTTTCAATTCTAAAGTAAAAATCACGAATCCTAAAATCGATCATCCCTAATACGAATGGACTTTTTTATCTAGAAACTGTTAACATAATAATTTGACAATACTATCAATTATTTAACCGCACGATCTCCTCATTTCCTAATTAATAAGTATTTTATACAAAACGCAATAATAATATGTGGATCTACCGAGATTAAACCATTCCCGCAATACTGTCAAAAAAATTATTTTCCTTTTAACTTAGTTTTTTTTTTCTCGTGTCTGCCAAGTGATTGTTACATCCTTCGTCGCGGTCCGCAGCACACGATGGAACAAACTCGTTCAAGAAGACTGAACCCAACGAGACTTCTAACGCTAGTGCTCCCACACAACAAAAAGACTTTTTACAAAGACTTTTCTTATTTTCTTTGACCCTCTCGTTCTTTCTCCATATCAGACCCCGGACATGTTACGGGAAGTCGGAGGCAGTTTAGGCGATCTGGACCTCGACGGTCTTGGGCTTCTTGGGCTCCGGCGGCGGCTTCTTCTCCACCACCACCGTCAGCACCCCGTCCTGGTACTTCGCCGTTATCTTCTCCGTGTCCGCGTTCTCCGGCAGCACGAACTTCTTCAGGAACTTCCCCAGCCTACTCTCCATCTTTATGAACCTCAGCAGCCCCCCTCCCGGCCCGTCCTTCTGGTCCTTCTCCTTCTCCCTCCTCCTCTCCCCGCTCACCACCAGCATGTTCCCGTCCTCCACCTGGACCTTTATCTGCTCCGGCTTCAGCCCCGGCATGTCCAGCACGAACATGTACGAGCTCGTGTACTCCTTCACGTCCGCCGGCGTCGCCGCCATCGCCTTCTTGTTGCGCAGGAAGGCACGGGACGGTGCGTGGTGGGACTTGGCGTCGCCCTCGTCGGAGAGGTCGAGGAGCTCGTGGAGTGTGTCCAGGACGGTGTTGTCGAAGCCCATGTACCTCAGATCCATGGTTCTCGGCTGTAAGCTTTTGACGGAACACGTCCGTGAAGCCTCTTTACGTTTCTTGGTGCAGATGCCGAAGTGAAGTGGTGGGGGTCTGTGGCATTTATATGGAGGGGATGACGGGGAAGTGACGAAGCTTGTAGATGTTTCGTCGAGGCTCCATGAGAATTCTCAGGCCAAGGAGATTTCCTGGAGTCTGTCAGGCTACGATGACAGGTGGTGACTGAGCATACAAGTCACTGACACATCACCAAGCTTGCGTGGTACCAATTCTTATTTTGTTTTCCCAAATTTTTCCTTCCTTAATTTGAAAACCCACATATAAAAACAAGACAAATTTACCTCAAATTAATTTTTTGACCACAAAAATTTCTAAATTGGTACACTTGTGATACATTTACCGTCAGTTAATTTTGTAAAATTTTACTATCAACTTATTGAGTTGGATGATACGTGACAGTTAATGGGTATATCGGATTAGAGTTTTACTATTTATTTGTCATAAGTGTATTGATTTGGGATTTTTTGTGATATTAACCAAATTTAATAAAAATTAATAGAGGATAAATTTATCACAAGTATATTAGTTTGAGATTTTTGATAATAAAAAAATTAGTTCGAAGTAAATTTATCACGGGTGTATCTGTTTGAAATTTTTTGAGAGCAAAAAAGTAATTTGGGGTAAATTTATCAAAAGTGTACTAGTTTGAAGTAAATTTATTATGAGTGTACTGGATTTTGATTTTTCGTGATATTAACCATAATTTCAAAATAATCCAATGACCAATATTACTGATTTTTTTTTGTACGATTTAGAAAGTTTAACTGTTAATTGAGATAAAATCACAAGTGTAGAATCAATGATATTTGTATAACAATACATATATGAAAGGAAATAATCTAATAAAACAATTAGCTTATCTTAGAGAACAATGAAATAATAAATAGTGCTCGTAATATGTTATAATACTTTTAAAAATATCTTTTAATAGATAATATGTTAATATCCATAAATATTCTTTAACAAAAGAGTTGGGTTCTGATCCTCATTACTGAGATATTATAGTCATTGAGGAACTCATAATTTGTTGCTTCATGGTGGAATTTGGAAGAGGCGGGGATGTGGAGATAGCATTGCTCCCAAAGCAATCGGCGAGCCTCTTTCATACGTGGCGGGGCACATGGTGGTCCCACCTCCACGTGGCTCTAGCGGAGCAGGATCGGTTCAATGGATAATTATTATGGCGTGAATTCGTTTTCAAGCTCAGATGATTTAATAATCGACATGTTGCATGGGAGTTAATTTCATCTCAATAGCTATTTGAGAAATTTTCTCTCAAATTGTGTTGCGAATATTTTTGTTTTTATATTAATTGGAATGCTTTATTCCAATTGCCGATATTTTTTGACTTTAAATTCACTCACATTGTTAGCATATAATATGTTAATTTAAGAGTCTTGTGCATCTCAGACAATTTATTAATATTGCTCAAGCAAAAATTGAGGCACATAGTGCACATATCTACTGTTGAAAGCACGTAGCAAAAGTCTGATATCTTCACTTGAAAAGATCGCCAAAGAGAAGTTTAAATTCGGATAATTCAGTCAAACCGATTTTCATTCAAAAATTTAAATCAATAAATTATAAATCAATTAAGATATCTTAATTGCTTAATACGACACCAATATTTCAATACGAGACTCATTTAACATAACTCACACGTATATTTTAACATACACCATATGTGCATGCTAGAAATTTGCCTAATTAAAGGGTTAATGGTAGAATATACCTTAGCTCACCCTTTCTATACACATTTATCAATGTGCGTTGAGATCAACAGATAGTCCTTCATAATCTTGTGTATTTGATATTGAAAACTCTTATTAGATTCATTACCCAGAGACATGTCTCATCACACACATCAGAACCCTATGCAAAGTCGTGCAAAATAGCAGAAGGAACTACAATCCCCCAGAACTCTCGTAGACATAATTAAAACTGGCCGTCATCAACCAGCCTTGACTTCAATGGTCTTGGTCCTCGCTCCGGCGGCCGCACCTTCTTGACGGTGACCCTGAGCACCCCGTCCTGGCACGCCGCCGTCACCGTCTCCACATTGGCGTTCTCCGGCAGCGCGAACTTCCTCATGAACTTCCCGGTCCTCCTCTCCATGCTCAGGTACTTGGCCCCTTCTTCCTTCTCTCTCTTCCTCTCGCCGCTCACGACGAGCTCGTTGTCGTTCTCCACCTGGACGTTGACCTCGCTGGCTTTTACCCCGGGCATGTCCACGACAAAGACGAAGGAGCTTGGGTACTCCACCATGTCGGCGGGGGTCGCGGCCATGGCCTTCGCGTCGCGGACATAGGCGCGCGAGGGGTTGTTCCTCGATTTCTCCGGCTCTTCGGGAAGTCGAGCATGTCTTCGAGGATCCCGAAGAGGCATGAGTCAAAACCGAGATTCCGCAGATCCGTACTGTGATTCGCTTCTCCTCGTCTACAAAAAAAGAGGGCGTGTGTCTCATTGTCGAGATGAGGATGGTGGTGTTAGAGTTTACCGGGCTTTATAGAGGAGTTTTAAGGGGGGATCGCCATGAGAGAGATCTTGAGAGAGTTCTGGAGAAGAGTAAAGTGGACTGTTTATGATGGGTTTGGAGATGCTTCGGTAATCTTCTGCAATTTACCAAAAAGGAAGACGAAATAGTTACATTATCCCTTTTAGTGACCCGCAGTCCATTTAATCCATGTATATTAATCAATCTCATTTTCCTATCACAGAACATACTCGAACGTCAAATATGATTCGAAATTTGCCATCATTTTAGTAAATCCTTATACGTAAGGTTCTTTCCTTGGATCAAATACCGTAAAGAAGTATCTAAAATTTAGGTTTGAAATGGGAAAAATTGTCCAAAAAATTTTACATTTATTTATATTTTTTTCAATTCAGTCATAAACATTTTAATTGTGCTAATTAAATCCTAAATCTTTTCACGCCTTACCAATTGAGTTGTCCATCTAATCAATTTTGATTGAAAATCGTTGATTTGACATCGACAATTGTGAATGGCATAGCTGGCGTTGATGTGGAGAATGGTAATTAATAAGTTAATATTTTTTCAAAATTTCTCTGTTATTTTTTGAATTTTTTTGAACTTTTCCTTTTTTTTTTTTTTCCTTTTCTTTCATTCTTTACTTTTCCTTTAGTATGGCTAGCAAGGGTCACCACTGTGATGGTGTGGGTGAGGCTTGTGACCGTCGCATGTGGCTAGTGAGGGCGTCGTGCCCTTGCGGCAAGGGCTTTGTGGCCCTCGTGACCCTCGGTAGCCAAAGTAAAAAAGAAAAGAAAAGAAGGAAAAGTGACGAAAAGAAAAAAAAAAAAAAAAAGAAAAGGAAAAATATTTAAAAAATTAAAAAAATTACGTGTGTCGACTGTACCACTTATAATGGCATATTTCTATGTTGGCAATTTTTTGTAAAAATTGGAATGATTGACTCAACCAGCAAACTGGGAAAATGTAAAAGATCCAATTGACACAATTAAAATGTTTAGGAATGAATTGGTAAAAATACAATAAGTTTACGATTTTTTGGACAATGTTTTTCATTTAAAACGATAGGAATATTTATAAGGTAGTTGCATAGTTTATTTTCGAAGGAAGAAGTTATCAATTAAATAGTACCTCGGATTCAATTACTACTTATCTTAATGACTAGGGCTTGGAAGAAACTTATTTTTCGAAATTTTAAATTGGCAATCCACTCAGAACAATGGCTAGAAAAGGAAAAGAACAAAGGAAACTACCATTGAGTATGTATGTCGGGGATCATTTCTAAACTATGGTTGTGTTGATTGTGGTATTAATTTACCTAAATGGTGGTCCTTCTTAGGATAGGTACGAGTTGTGACGTAATATTTCTAGAAAAACTTGAAGTTGAAAGTTGACTTATAATTTGCTTCATATGTCTTGTAAATCTAAAAATAATACAAGCTTCTTAGCAAAGGAAGCGTGAGGGGATCATATGAGTGATCACATTTGAGAAAAACGTCCCGTGTGCAAAATTGATGGCAATAGCCTCTTATTTGTTCGCTACTTTGGTTGTAGGCAATTTAAACATCTAAAGGGTGATTTATGAAATGTAAGATTTCGGCCAAAAAAAAAACTGTAAAATAACATTTGCATTTACGAATACTTAACAGCGTAAAAAAGTAATTTAAAGACGCCAATAGTTGTCCTTTTAATGTAGTAATTTAGCTATATAGTTCTCAGTAAGAAATTCTTATCACTCAGCAATGATTGTAATCTATCTTTGAAGAAAGTAAATTACCTCGAGTTATCGTAAGCCTGAAGGTCTTAATGATCGTAATTTCTTTTTCGAAATAATAAGCAATTTGAAATCATCGTAACTTTTACTTATTCTGTTTTTAGAAAATTTACTTAAATGATCGCAACATTTCTATCAAGTTCTTAATCAATATCCACAATTAAAATTTTTTCTGACCGTCGTGATTGATAGGATAATTAAATATTAAATCATGCATTCATCTAATAACATAAGCGTTTAGAATAATTGGCAGTGCTCTCACAAAAATTTCACATGGTATCAGTGTAAGAGGTCCTGAGTTACAGTGATTCTACAAAATTTCACATAATTTCCTTTAATTAATCGTAAAACTTACAAATTCCACCGGAGAAAACTTCTCTGATTATCCATTGTACATCTTAAACTACATCTTTTACATAGATTCAACACGCTTAAAACATTTATTGTTTTCACTAGCACATACACACATGCTTGTGACACTTGCATCTCCTCTTGCATGGGCTTAGGCTCGCGGCGCTTCTTCTGGGACAAACTCATTTGCAACTCCGGCCTGCGTTTTGCCGAGGCTTTACGGACGAATTTTACGACTTTGCGTACCAATTTCATGATTAAGCAAACAGCGTGGCACAGGAAAAGAATAACCATCAATCCCACCCATGCCCACATCGCACCTTCGATTGCACGTCCGATTGCGCCTCTAAAAGTTTTCAGTTCGCTCGGCGGTGGGAAGACAAAGACGGAGATGCCATAAGTCGCCGCTACGAACGTTATCGCAATCCACATGATCAGCATCACAATCCACGTGGTGATTTGGTGCCGCTCTAGAGGAAGACCGCTTATGAGAAGCTTCATGATGCTAAGCGATGCGATGAAGCTCATCGTGTTACACGTTACGAAGTCCTTGCAACCGTGCGGGTGCTTATCTGCCATCACGGACTCGCCTGCAGTATGTGGTGCTGTACCATTTTCATTGCTTGTGAAATCGTCCTGCCAAAGGCCACCAGGCGGGGTGATACTAGCTTGGAATGCCATGGTAGCGTCGCTACCGCCATACTTATGCATACTTTGCCATTTTCTCTTTCTTTCCCTTTCAATCTCTTCCCTTATGGGTGGATGGAAGGCGGCAACCGTGTTATTTGTGTAGACTGGTCGTCCAGGTGGGTCGTGATTCTCGAAAGTTTGAGGAACAGAAACCGTAATCTTTGAAGCTCTTCCTGCGCTTTCACCTTGTGCTAATAGACTGAGCGTTGTGAAACCTCTGGAGCTCGTTATGTTCGGGTTTACTCCTTTATTAGTCAGGAAGACTATAGTCTGCAGAGGAGGAACAACAGTTGCATACATTTCAGGATTAACTTTGGCACCAGTGCTCTTTCAGTCGGGTAGCGTTTCCGTGTTTGTGACTATTATTTGACGCCTTCAGAGGGACTCGTTGAATCTCTTCTGCTATCTCTAGTTTTATGTTCGTTCTAATCCAGATAAAATAAGCATGAAAATAGCGAGAAGAGTAAAGTTGTAGTTAATTATCTGGATCATAAGCTTCGATGATTTATAAATCCTCCGATGGTTTATAAATAGATATCTTTTAACTTCCAAACATTTTTAGGACGCTCAAGTATATTAAAAGGGAATATAACACAATATAGACATTTAACTCGGGTCCAACATGCAATATCATCCTTGATCTTTTAATTCATTCAAAATGTTCATTGAACTATTTATAAATATTCGATTTAATTCCTAAACTTTAATTTATTCAAATAGTCTCAATTTTCCACAAAATAAGTCAAACATTTTCATAATTACACTATTGTTTGGGCAATGGCAGCCGCGACAAGAGGGGTGTCTGTAGTTGCAGGGGCGGGTTGTGGCGGCCCAGAGGAGGCCTTGCCGCGGCTCCTGCTGTGTCCAGAAAGAGGAAGGCCGTGTGTGGGAGGCTTGGCAAAGGCGGTGGCGGCTCCTTGCGAATCTGAAACCCCCTGCGAATGATGAGGTTCTACTACAAGGTTTGGCGCAACGGCAGCCGGACCAAAATGGACGGCGGAAGGCCGCATGGACGGCGAGGTGGGCTTTGGGAGGTTGGCCATAGCCAAATCAGCAGCCACAGCTCAAGATCTCTCAACAGAATAAGTTTGAGCAGCCATGGAAATCTCAGGGGAGGTCTTCCATCGGGCTGAGGTGAACCATGAAGACAAGATCTGAACGGTGAGGAGGCCGACTGGTAGCGGGCGACTGCTGCCGTAGAAGATCACTGGGATCGAGAGGAGCAATCGGGCGGTTTCGCCTCGGCACAGGGGAGGTGAACAGGTACTATCGGGGGAAATACCTAAATTTTACTTTATACTTCCCTATTCTTAGTAAATCCTCATGAATACTCCTTCAAATTCGTAATCAATGGATCGTATCTATAAGCAACAGTCCTTTTAATTGTCGTGATTTTCTTAGTTAATGATAAAACTTACAATTCCACCGGAACAAACTTCTCTAATTGCCAATAAATTACCGCTTTAACATGTTTAGGCTACACTAATTAAAATTGATCCCATGGCTGAGACTTTTCGACTTTAAATCCAATCAAATGAAACGACCATCCATTATACATCTAAATTCCGTGTTTTACATGGATTCGACACACATGAACATTTATTGTTTTCGCTAGCACATACACACGCATGAATACTCAAATGCATCTAGCTACGTAAGTTGTCTGATCAGCACCCTGAACAAGACTTACTGTTATAGCATCTCCTCTAGCATGACCTTAGGGCTCAGGGCGATTAATCTGGGACGAACCCATTTGCAACGCTGGCCTGCGTTCTGTCAAGGCTTTGCGGACGAATTTCAGGACTTTGCGTACCAATTTCAGGAATAAGCGAACAAGGTGGCACAGGAAAAGAAGAACCATCAATCCAACCCATGCGAGCACCGCACCTCCAACTATTCTATCAAAAGTCTTCAGTTCTCTCGCCGGTGTGAAGACATATAAGGAGATGGCATAAGTCACCGCCGCGAAGGTTATCGCAACCCACATAGTCAGCATCGCAATCCACGTGGTGATCCGGCGCTGCTTTAGAGGAAGAACCACTTATGAGAAGCATGATGATGCTAAGCGATGTGACCAAGCTTATTGTGTTACATGTTACGAATCCTTTGTAAAAGGGTGGGACTTGTCTGCCATTATGGACTCGCCCGCATTATGGCTTTTATTGCTTCAACATTATTTCCTATATGATCGTCCTGCCAAAGGCCGCCAGGCGGGGCGATACTGGCTTGGAATGCCATGGTTGCTAGCAATGTCGCTACCACCATTAGCGTCATATGCATACCGTTTTGCCACTTTCTCTTTCTTTCCCTTTTGTCCTCTTCCCTTACTTGTGGTTGAAAGGCGGCGGCCGCGTTATTCGCGTGGCCTGTTTGTCCGAATGGGTCGTGATTCCCCTAAAGTTTCAGGAACAGAAACCTTAATATCCGAGGCCTTTCCTGCGCTTTCGCCTTGGGTTAATAGGCCGAGTGCTGTGAAAAGAACAAATACAACTACTTCAAATCTTTAATAATGAGCGGCAAACCGCTTCTTATTTTTTTGACATATCTTTTAATAATGGCTCGAATTTCTTGAACAATTTCTTAGATAGAAAATTTCAAGAAGATGAATTGCCATTTTATTCACTAAAAAGACAAAATTGCCATTAATTATTTAATTGCAATTTAAAGTGATAGCGCAAACTCTTTTACTTTCCTTCTTTTAACTAGTTTTTTCTATTTTTACGTAGGATCTAATTGCCATATTTATGATATCACATGTTCTTTTTTTCTTTTGGAATTTCAAGTACATTAAAGGTACTATATTTTAATTTATTGCTAGTTTTTACTCATATAATTAGTTTGGTCGATTCAAGTAAAATTTGTGGATTAATCAACCTTGTCTAACAAATTTGTGGATTAATCGACGAGTAAAATCTAGAAAAAATTAACATTTATAATTTTTTAACATAATCACATTGTTTATAAATTACCTCAAGTTACCGTAAGCTCGAAAGCTTAATGATTGAAACTTTCATTGAGAAATCTAAGCAACCTTAACTTTACTTTCTATTTTCCTATTCTTAGTAAATCCTCATGAATACTGCTTCGAATTCATAATCAATGGATCATATCCATAAGTAACCGTCCTTTGGATTGTCGTGATTTTCCTTAATTAATGGTAAAACTTTCAATTTGACTGGAACAAACTTCCTTAATTGTTCAATAAATTACCACTTTAACATGTTTAGGCTACACTAATTAAAATTGATCCCATGGATGAGACTTTGGACTTCAAATCCAATCAATTGACCATCCATTATACATCTAAACTCCATCTTTCACATGGATTCAACACACATAAAGCATTTATTGTTTTCGCTAGCACGTACAAACACGCATGAATGCTCAAATGCATCGTAGCTAAAAATAGTAAGTTGTCTGATCGGCACCCTGAACAACACATACTGTTATAGCATCTCCTCTTGCATGGCCTTAGGGCTCAGGGCGCTTTTTCTGGGACGAACCCATTTGCAACTCCGCTGCGTTCTGTCGAGGCTTTGCGAACGAATTTAGGACTTTGCGTACCAATTTCAGGAATAAGCGAACAAGGTGGCACAGGAAAAGAAGAGCCATCAATCCAACCCATGCCAGCACCGCACCTCCAACTATTCTAACAAAAGTCTCCAGTTCGCTCGCCGTGTGAAGACAAATACGGAGATGGCATAAGTCACCCCCGCGAAGGTTATCGCAACCCACATAGTCAGCATCGCAATCCATGTGGTGATCCGGCGCCGCTTTAGAGGAAGACCACTTACAAGAAGTATAATGATACTAAGCGATGCGACGAAGCTTATCGTGTTACATGTTATGAATCCTTTGTAAAAGGATGAGTACTTGTCTGCCATTATGGACTCGCCCGCAGTATGGGTTTTATTGCCTTTAACATTTTTCCTATATGATCATCCTGCCAAAGGCCAGCCAGGGGGGGTGCTGCTGGCTTGGAATGCCATGGTAGGCCAGCAATGTCGCTACCACTATTGCGTCTTATGCATACCGTTTTGCACTTTCTCTTTTTTTTGTCCTTTTGTCCTCTTCCTTACAGGTGCTTGGAAGGCGGCCACCGTGTTATTCGTGTAGACTAGTTTGTCCGAATGGGTCGTGATTCCCTAAAGTTGGGGAACAGAAACCTTAATCATCTGAGGCCCTTCCTGCGCTTCTCGCCTTGTGCTATAGGCCAGAGTGCTGTGAACCTCTGGAGTTCGTATGTTGGGGTTTACCTTCCTTTATTATCAGGAAGACTATAGTCTGGCAGAGGAGTAATAACAGCCTACTAAATTTCAGGATTTACTTTGGAACCAGTGTTTTTTTTCAGTCCCCGTAATGTATATAACTATTGTTGACGCTTTCACAAGGAAACCCATCCTTTGTTGAATTTCTTCAGCTATCTCTAGTTTCATGTTCCTTCTAATCCAGACAAAATTGGCATGAAAATAGTGAGAAGTGTAAGTTGTAGTTACTTATCTAGACCAGTTACTTCTTTCCAAATATCATAGCCTTCTATGATTTATAAATGGATACTTTTTTTAGCTTTCCGAAAATTTTTAGGACACTCGCGTATCCTAGAGGAAAATAACCCAAAATAGCGCTCAACTTTAGCCCAACGTGCAATTTTATTTTTGAACTTTTAATTCATTCAATGTAGCATTCCATTATTCCTAAAATTATTCATTCATAAAAAAAGTCAAAAGTTTCATAATTTGCTATTGCTTTGGATTTTCAAAAAAAAAAAAATCATTTTCAATGCATTTCCTAAATCAACACATATATGACTAACATATTTTAACTATATATCTCTAAAAGAAAAGTAATGCCTTGTTTCATAATAGTACATACTTTACCTATACATTTATTGAGGAACACAAGACACAGAAGCTAGATTCTTTAAATCTATCTAAAAAATTAGGAATGAGTTTAGATTAATTTAAGTATGAAAACACGATCGCTATACAAGTTCTATTATAAATGCTTATTTTAAGTAAAATCTAAAAATAAGCATTTTCTAATAGACTTGTATATCGATCGTTTTTCATACTTAAAAATCTAAATCCTTCCTAATTTTTTAGATAGATTAAAGAATCTAGCTTCTGTGTCTTGTGTTTCCTCAATAAATGTAGTAAAGTATGTATATTATGAAACAATGCATTACTTTTTTTCTTTTAGAGATATATAAGTAAAATCTGTTAGTCCATATATGTGTTGATTTCGGAAATGCATTGAAAATGATTTTTTTTTTTTTGAAAATCCAAGCAATAGCAATTATGAAAACTTTTGACTTTTTTTATGAATGAATTAATTTTTAGGAATAATTGAATTGCTACATTGAATGAATTAAAAGTTCAAAAATAAAAATTGCACGTTGGGCTAAAGTTAGCGACTATTTTGGGTTATTTTTCCTTCTAGGATACGCGAGTGTCCTAAAAATTTTCGAAAGCTAAAAAGTATCCATTTATAAATCATAGAAGGCTATGATATTTGGAAAGAAGTAACTGGTCTAGATAAGTAACTACAACTTACACTTCTCACTATTTTCATGCCAATTTTGTCTGGATTAGAAGGAACATGAAACTAGAGATAGCTGAAGAAATTCAACAAAGGATGGGTTTCCCTTGTGAAAGCGTCAACAATAGTTTATATACATTACGGGACTGAAAAAAACACTGGTTCCAAAGTAAATCCTGAAATTTATGTAGCTGTTATTACTCCTCTGCAGACTATAGTCTTCCTGATTAATAGGAGTACCCCAACATTACGAACTCCAGAGGTTTCACAGCACTCGGCCTATTAGCACAAGGCGAAAGCGCAGGAAGGGCCTCAGATTAAGGTTTCTGTTCCCCAAACTTTAGGGAATCACGACCCATTCGGACAACTAGTCTACCCGAATAACAACGGTGGCCGCCTTCCAAGCACCTGTAAGGGAAGAGGACAAAAGGGAAAAAAAGAGAAAGTGGCAAAACGGTATGCTAATACTCTAATCGTGGTAGCGACATTGCTGGCTACCATGGCATTCCAGCCAGCATCACCCCCCCTGGCGGCCTTTGGCAGATGATCATATAGGAATAATGTTAAAGGCAATAAAACCCATACTGCTGGCGAGTCCATAATGGCAGACAAGTACTCATCCTTTTACAAAGGATTCATAACATGTAACACGATAAGCTTCGTCGCATCGCTTAGTATCATTATACTTCTTGTAAGTGGTCTTCTCTAAAGCGGCGCCGGATCACCACATGGATTGCGATGCTGACTATGTGGTTTGCGATAACCTTCGGCGGGGTGACTTATGCCTCTCCGTATTTGTCTTCACACCGGCGAGCGAACTGGAGACTTTTGTTAGAATAGTTGGAGGTGCGGTGCTGGCTGGGTTGGGTTGATTGATGGCTCTTCTTTTCCTGTGCCCCCTTGTTCGCTTATTCCTGAAATTGGTACGGCAAAGTCCTAAATTCGTTCGCAAAGCCTGCGACAGAACGCAGCGGAGTTGCAAATGGGTTCGTCCCAGAAAAGCGCCCTGAGCCCTAAGGCCATGCAAGAGGAGATGCTATAACAGTATGTGTTGTTCAGGGTGCCGATCAGACAACTTACTATTTTTAGCTACGATGGCATTTGAGCATTCATGCGTGTTTGTACGTGCTAGCGAAAACAATAAATGCTTTATGTGTGTTGAATCCATGTGAAAGATGGAGTTTAGATGTATAATGGATTGGTCAATTGATTGGATTTGAAGTCCAAAGTCTCATCCATGGGATCAATTTTATTAGTGTAGCCTAAACATGTTAAAGTGGTAATTTATTGACAATTAAGGAAGTTTGTTCCAGTCAATTGAAAGTTTTACCATTAATTAAGGAAATCACGACAATCCAAAGGACGGTTACTTATGGATATGATCCTTGATTATGAATTCGAAGCAGTATTCATGAGGATTTACTAAGAATAGGAAAATAGAAAGTAAAGTTAAGGTTGCTTAGATTTCTCAATGAAAGTTTCAATCATTAAGCTTTCGAGCTTACGGTAACTTGAGGTAATTTATAAACAAGTGATTATGTTAAAAAATTATAAATGTTAATTTTTCTAGATTTTACTCGTCGATTTAATCCACAAATTTGTTAGACAAGGTTGATTAATCCACAAATTTTACTTGAATCGACCAAACTAATTATATGAGTAAAAACTAGCAATAATTTAAAATATAGTCCTTTAATGTACTTGAAATTCCAAAAGAAAAAAAGAACATTTGATATCATAAATATGGCAATTAGATATCCTACGTAAAAATAGAAAAAACTAGTAAAAGAAGGAAAGTAAAAGAGTTTGCGCTATCACTTTAAATTGCAATTAAATAATTAATGGCAATTTTGTCTTTTTAGTGAATAAAATGGCAATTCATCTTCTTGAAATTTTCTATCTAAGAAATTGTTCAAGAAATTCGAGCCATTATTAAAAGATATGTCAAAAATAAGAAGCGTTTGCCGCTCATTATTTAAAGATTTGAAGTAGTTGTATTTGTTCTTTTCACAGCACTCGGCCTATTAACCCAAGGCGAAAGCGCAGGAAAGGCCTCGGATATTAAGGTTTCTGTTCCTGAAACTTTAGGGAATCACGACCCATTCGGACAAACAGGCCACGCGAAACGCGGCCGCCGCCTTTCAACCACAAGTAAGGGAAGAGGACAAAAGGGAAAGAAAGAGAAAGTGGCAAAACGGTATGCATATGACGCTAATGGTGGTAGCGACATTGCTAGCAACCATGGCATTCCAAGCCAGTATCGCCCCGCCTGGCGGCCTTTGGCAGGACGATCATATAGGAAATAATGTTGAGGCAATAAAAGCCATAATGCGGGCGGTCCCATAATGGCAGACAAGTACCCCCCTTTTACAAAGGATTCGTACATGTAACACAATAAGCTTGGTCACATCGCTTAGCATCATCATGCTTCTCATAAGTGGTCCTTCCTCTAAAGCAGCGCCGGATCACCACGTGGATTGCGATGCTGACTATGTGGGTTGCGATAACCTTCGCGGCGGTGACTTATGCCATCTCCTTATATGTCTTCACACCGGCGAGAGAACTGAAGACTTTTGATAGAATAGTTGGAGGTGCGGTGCTCGCATGGGTTGGATTGATGGTTCTTCTTTTCCTGTGCCACCTTGTTCGCTTATTCCTGAAATTGGTACGCAAAGTCCTGAAATTCGTCCGCAAAGCCTCGACAGAACGCAGGCCGGCGTTGCAAATGGGTTCGTCCCAGAGTAATCGCCCTGAGCCCTAAGGTCATGCTAGAGGAGATGCTATAACAGTAAGTCTTGTTCAGGGTGCTGATCAGACAAACTTACGTAGCCAGATGCATTTGAGTATTCATGCGTGTGTATGTGCTAGCGAAAACAATAAATGTTTCATGTGTGGTCGAATCCATGTAAAACACGGAATTTAGATGTATAATGGATGGTCGTTTCATTTGATTGGATTTAAAGTCCAAAAGTCTCAGCCATGGGATCAATTTTAATTAGTGTAGCCTAAACATGTTAAAGCGGTAATTTATTGGCAATTAAGGAAGTTTGTTCCTATGGAATTGTAAGTTTTATCATTACTAAGAAAAATCACGACAATTAAAAGGACTGTTTGCTTATAGATACGATCCATTGATTACGAATTTGAAGAGTATTCACGAGGATTTACTAAGAATAGGAAGTATAAAGTAAAATTTAGGTATTTCCCCCGATAGTACCTGTTCACCTCCCCTGTGCCGAGGCGAAACCGCCCGATTGCTCTCTCGATCCCAGTGATCTTCTACGGCAGCAGTCGCCCGCTACCAGTCGGCCTCCTCACCGTTCAGATCTTGTCTTCATGGTTCACCTTAGCCCCGATGGAAGACCTCCCATGAGATTTCCATGGCTGCTCAAACTTATTCTGCTGAGAGATCTTGAGCTGTGGCTGCAGATTTGGCTATGGCCAACCTCCCGAGCCCCCTCGCCGTCCATGCGGCTTCCGCCGTCCATTTTGGTCCGGCTACCGTTGCGCCAAACCTTGTAGTAGAACCTCATCTTTGCAGGGGGTTTCAGATTTGCAAGGAGCTGCCACCGCCTCCACCAAGCCTCCCACACACGGCCTTCCTCTTTCTGGACACAGCAGGAGCCGCGGCAAGGCCTCCTCCGGCTGCCACCCCACCCCCTGCAACTACGGACACCCCTTTGTCGCGGCTGCCATTGCCCAAACAATAGTGTATTTATGAAAATGTTTGACTTATTTTGTGGAAAATTGAGAGACTATATTGAATAAATTGAAAGTTTAGGAATTAAATTGAATATTTATGAATAGTTCAATGAACATTTTGAATGAATTAAAAGATCAAGATCAATATTGCATGTTGGACCCGATTTAAAGGTCTATCTTGTGTTATATTCCCTTTTAATATATTTGAGCGTCCTAAAAATGTTTGGAAGTTAAAAGATATCTATTTATAACCATCAGAGGATTTATAAATCATGGCTTATGATCCAGATAATTAACTACAACTTTACTCTTCTCGCTATTTTCATGCTTATTTTATCTAGATTAGAACGAACATAAAACTAGAGATAGCAGAAGAGATTCAACAAGGGATGGAGATAGCAGAAGAGATTCAACGAGTCCCTTTTGAAAGGTGTCAAATAATAGTCACAAACACGGAAACGCTACCGACTGAAAGAGCACTGGTGCCAAAGTTAATCCTGAAATGTATGCAACTGTTGTTCCTCCTCTGCAGACTATAGTCCTTCCTGACTAATAAAGGAGTAAACCCGAACATAACGAGCTCCAGAGGTTTCACAACGCTCAGTCTATTAGCACAAGGTGAAAGCGCAGGAAGAGCTTCAAAGATTACGGTTTCTGTTCCTCAAACTTTCGAGAATCACGACCCACCTGGACGACCAGTTTACACAAATAACACGGTTGCCGCCTTCCATCCACCGTAAGGGAAGAGATTGAAAGGGAAAGAAAGAAAAATGGCAAACAGTATGCATAAGACGCTAATGGCGGTAGCGACATCATTAGCTACCATGGCATTCCAAGCTAGTATCACCCCGCCTGTTGGCCTTTGGCAGGACGATTTCACAAGCAATGAAAATGGTACAGCACACATACTGCAGGCGAGTCCGTGATGGCAAATAAGCACCCGCACGGTTGCAAGGACTTCATAACGTGTAACACGATGAGCTTCATCAATCGCTTAGCATCATGAAGCTTCTCATAAGCGGTCTTCCTCTAAAGCGGCACCAAATCACCACGTGGATTGTGATGCTGATCATGTGATTGCGATGCTGATCATGTGGATTGCGATAACGTCGTAGCGGCGACTTGTGCATCTCCGTCTTTGTCTTCACACCGTCGAGCGAACTGAAAACTTTTAGAGGTGCAATCGGACGTGCAATCGAAGGTGCGATGTGGGCATGGCTGGGATTGATGGCTTTTCTTTTCCTGTGCCAGGCTGTTCGCTTAATCATGAAATTGGTACGCAAAGTCTTAAAATTCGTCGCGCAAGCTCTAAGCAAAACGCAGGCCGGAGTTGCAATGAGTTTTGTCCCAGAAGGAAGCGCCGCAGGCCTAAGCCCAGCAAGAGGAGATGCTGTGTCACAAGCC